>KI921042.1:9556-20786 GCA_000473525.2 Anopheles melas | reverse complement strand
TGTGTGTGTGTGTGTGTGTGTGTGTGTGTGTGTGTGTGTGTGTGTGGGAAAATATTATTCCCTCCGAAGAAGTCGATTTGGTAGCAGTGGATTGAATTCCCAGCACATGCCGTGCGACCACCACACGCGGCTACGGCTTCCCGTGTACACTGACGAGATGCTAAACTTTCATCACCATCGCCGTTCCGTTCGGCAGGACCCGATGATGCCGAGGCGGCAGTCGTCTATGGCCCCGGGCATCCAACGGGCTGTGCTGCTGACCGTGAACGCGGGGAATGTACGCTTTCTGTCGGCGCGCTGTTGAAACACGGCGTGGTCTTCCACAGAAGATACTTCCACGAAGCACAGCCGAAGCTGACAGAAGGTGGGTGTGTATTTTAGTAATTCGATGTGCTCGCCGGTCGTATTCGTTACGCCTGCGGAGAAGGAGGAATCTCTCCCCCGAACGCCTGGATGGAACTTGAGCCAAAAGCCTTTCTACGAGGGAGGGAATCATTGAGCGGAGGCTGCACCGGCTGGGAAAGAAGGGCTGGAAGCAGCTGCACGCGCACCACCAAGCCGCTTCTGGTCGCTCCGGCATGAAATGTAATCCTTTTATTTTGTAAATATTTGCACAACACGTGATTCTCATTTCTTGCTGAAATTCTTCAAATTTTACCAACACGTCAAACGGGCGAAACGGCACAACCATTACGGAGAGAAGCGGCTTGGCTGCTGCCGCTTTGCCTAATAGTGTTGTTACTGCGGAAGCTGTGAGCTGTTTTGGTCGCTTGCTTTGCTATTCTTGCACGCTGCTCTCCTTCTCGGATGCCGTCGGTGTGCTGAATTTGCTTTTGGTATTTTTGGGCAACGACGGCTTACGCAACTCCGCTCCGTATGCACCGGGCCCCAAACGAGGAAACAGTTTTGTCGTCGTACCTCGCTGTGTGTGCGAGATTTTTGCAGGCTTAGCGTCTTAGTGAAGAAAGTTTCCTTTAGGCACGCTGTAAAAAGGGCAACGTGTTAAAAGATTTGCCCGCGTGCCGCATTTCAATCATGCCCGTCCGTACGAGGGTTAGTATGACCGTTTGACGACTAGCAGCGCAACGCGACCACAGATGCGTTGCGGCTCGTCCGCTTTGCTTGCCAAGATTATGGAAAAGGTTGATGTTCTTTTTTTTTAATACTTATTATTAGCTTTATTTCTCGCTCGGCATACAACGAGCTTTCACCCTCGTCGGATTACGCACAACAGTGTTACCATTTGGGTACGGAAAGGACAATTAGTCGTAAAGCACCGGAAACGACACACATCCCTGTAGGGAACACCGCAGCAGAAAAGGGGTCATTCAATGAATCAGGTGTTTGTTGGAGGTTTTTCTCTTCTGTTTGCCCGAATCGCTACAATGAGTAAAGCGGCTTAGGCACAAAACCAAATCCTTCATTTCATGTGTAAGCGAACGCGCGGGAATGCCTGTGTTGGGGTGTGTTTATTTGTACCGTTTGCTGGGATAATTTCCATTTCCGGTAACGCTTTATTTTTTTGTTTCGAAGCGACAATTGCAATCAGCCTGTCCGACCATTTGGCTACAGCCGAAATAAATTCGCACCAGGCAAACATTTATCTTCAATTAAACTGACTTTCCGGTCCGTTCGGGGAAGGGAAGATTGCACCTTGTGTTTTTACATTCAAAAGTCAATTTCCCGCTCAATTGGTGGAGCAAAATTGTGAAGTTAGGGTTCAAAATTGACAGCACAATTGTTACGGTGCACGCGAACATTCAATTAGAGCGGCCGGGCTGAGTAGTTTGGTCTTTTTGAGGGTCGTCGAGTTTTGCCGTTTAATTTTTCGTTCAAAACAAGGTCCATTGTGAAGTAAAAATACGCTACCTGGAAAAATGTGCCAGCCAGTTACAGTAAACTGAAGTACGTTCGCTAGAATTGTAGAATTGTATTAAATTGTAATTTTATGCTCAATTTTAGGTGTAAACTACATTCTGATTCCTTTTAGACCTCCAGAATCTTGGAACCCTTGTGTAAAAAGATTCAACCGAAAAGCAATCTCCATTATGCTTTTGCCATCCAGTCGATGTAAACATCGTTAGCAAACGACTCATGACACTGTGGAGCTGCGTTCCGGGGGCCTCTCAATAGCCATTTTCCACCAAACGCACAGACATCCACGCAATGGATTGTCAATTCCACTAAGTGAAATATAGAAATTTGGCTCCCCCTTTACTTTGAACATCCACTAACGTACCAGAGGTCTGTGCCAGGATTTCGACAAAAGTAGCACACGAAGCCGTCGTCACCATTCCATCCATCATCTGCTCGGCGAGTTC
The DNA here is from genome assembly GCA_000473525.2 of Anopheles melas. NCBI lineage: Eukaryota > Metazoa > Arthropoda > Insecta > Diptera > Culicidae > Anopheles > Anopheles melas. Next base: position 18,465 of record KI921042.1, on the reverse strand, counting down.
GGGTACGGGATCCCGGAAGCTTATAGATTTGGTTGCACGCCGTGACGTACCGGCGCGGTATTGTGCGTCACAGGTGTGTGAGGTTAATGATGACGAAAGCTCGGGCACAGACGTAGCTCTCCGGTGGGCTTTCAGCGCCCTCCACAAAGGCGGTGACGTCTTTCTTGAACAGGGAACAGTAGCGGGATATCTCGCTCGCTTTATGACATGGCAAAATTAATGGTCTGAAGTGTGCCTGTTCGCTGCCTCATTCCGTACCGTCGAAATAGGTTATGAGCGTGTGTCGTCGGGGGTTTATGAGGAGATGTTAAAGAAGTCGGCATGCTGCAGAAGTCAATTTATTAGTGTGAAAGCTATGGGACAAGTTTGGAAACGTGTTACAGCTGGGAAATGCGCGTGAAATGCTATGCCGTGTATGCCGGAAAGCACAATTTTAATAACAGAGATAATTACTGTTCGTAAGAATAGGAATTTGAAGCACAGTCGGTAAGATTATTAGTTTCTTCCCGACATGGCAACGCTGCCATCCAGATAATGACACAGACATCTTTTACGCCCTTTAACACCCCGCCCCGAAACACAGGTACGACTGTGTTCTATCAACAAAAGCAGCACAGAAGACGAAAAAAGCGCTCAGCAGAAAATGGGCTCAAGGTAAATGGCACCACCAACCGGTAGAGCGGACGGGGACGGGCAAATAATGATAGATTGTTTTGGCTGCCTTCTTGAAGGATGTGCACTGGATTTTTGCTTTCACCGGCAGCCAAATATAGCAAGCCCGGCATGCACCGGCAAGCTTTGCCGGTGGTGGTCTTACGGTTAGGTTCCCGCGGGCTTGACGCGCGAGCCCATTATCATGATTTAACCGGCGCTGATTTCGGTAGCCCTGGATCACCTTCAACGCTGCAGGCGCACACACACACACACACGCGGCCGGCACGGGCATTTTTTCGTCCCAGCGGGAGCTCCATTATATTGGCCTCTTCTCGTGGCGCGTCTTTCATAAATCATGTTCGAAATAAATGAGATGCCGAGGAGCGCGACAATTCCCTGTAGAGGGCCGCTGGGTGTGTCTGTCTGTGATGATATTTTTATTTCCTTATCTTCTGCTGCCGCTTCTTCAAACGTTCTCCTACCCATCGGTATGCTTACGTCTTGAGGCCGCTTTGGCTCTGTGGGCTTTGTAAGAAGTACCACTGGGATGGCGTGAATAGCGCTCCGAAATTGATGGTATTTGATTTGTTTGCTTGTTAGCAAAACGCGGCCGGAAGACTGATAGTGCCGAAAAATGGTGGCACCCGATCACAACCGGGAGAGTGTTTGCACTGTCCTTCCAAACGGGGGGAGGAGAGAGTGTATGTTTATCTGCCGGGTGACTTTGGACAAACAACATTAACGCGCACACCCGGGTCACCTGCTTCGTGGACCGGTGGTGGGACGCGTCGCGGGTCACAATGTCGCGTTGGCAAGCAATTATCGCTTCCCCGGGAACCAGGGATTGCTGCTGCGAAACGATCGGTCCATGGCAAGACACGGATGACGACGGTTGCTTCTTCCGCTGTCAATATTTGTTTTCGGCTTCGGGCGGGCTAGAACAAAAACATTGGGGCGCTCTTGGGCAGGACGAATGGTGCAGAGGAACGAATGGAATTAGATTTTGTTTGTGAGAGGCAGGTTGCGGGTGAACTGTTGGCAGACGGAACAATCGATACGGCGATACACGGCCACGTGGAGGTCGTTTCCGGTACGGGGCAGCATCTTTAAATTTTAGGAACCAAATAAAAGGTGCTTCAAAAAGAGTTTCACGCAATGCCATCGACAGTAACGGGGAGTGTAAAATTCAAATAAATAGAAGTTATTGATTGGTGTTGGCTGTGCGGCCCTGTGCCCTGTGTCTGGTTTGAAGACTTTGATGTAAATTTAATATCTCAACGCTCCGAAACCATCTTCTTTTCACGCACCAAGAAACAGAACCACTCAAAAAAGGATAGAATTGCTCATTCCAATTCCAATCCATTTGCCGGCGGAGTGTTTGTTGTGGCAAATGGGCGTGTGTGTTTCGAAATAAATTTCCATCATACTTCGCGCGCATATGTGGAGGGTATAATATTTACGATAAATTTTCATGATGATGATACGCTTCGAGCCATTTAAATGTGATGTGTGCTTTACCATCGCGCATCACGCAAAGGTAGAGCCGTGATAATAGGCCAAGGTTAAAGCAGGTGCTTTCGCGTTCGGGGGGGTTGTCTTTCAAACCACCCCAGGGCATTGCTTTATTTTGCACGGTTTTGTTTGTGTGTGTGTGTGTTTCCCCCTCTCTTGGCGCAAGAGGAAGTCGAGAGAGGAAAAAACCTTCACCAAAATGGTGTAGTTCATAAATTTATTTACTCACTTCCGGGTCATTAATTTACGGAGCGCCGAAAGAGCGAAACACACAGCCTGTTTGTGTGGGGCCTCGCACAAAAAGCATGAAAATTTTCACCGATTATGTGTCGTGAAGGCGGGAGAAGGGCTCGAGAGAGTGAAACAAAGAGGTGAGTGAATTAAAAATTTACAACAATCCCATTTCAAACGCGCACGAGGCTTACCAAATGTCGCTGTTTGTTCAGGTGAAATCGGTGGAAAATGAGAATGGCTTGCAGCTGTAGCGTTACATTATTTGTTTTTTTGTTTTGTGAGAGAAGGTGAGAGAAGGGCAGTTGAAAGGGGTGGCAAATACAGCACAGAAACTCGGAGCAAAAGTTGGTTCGTGTTGGGAAACTAGCTGGAGGTCATCATCCGGAAGCATCGGCATGTGTATAACAAAGGATTTCCTGGAAGAAACACCTGAACACAACTGGGAGCTCACTGGGCGCTATAGCAGGAAAGCGGGGTTTGGGTTTTGGGGCAAAAAGAAAAGTTCGCTTCAGATGTCACGGGGAAATGGAAAGTTCGGGCTAGGGCTTTTCCATTGTGGCCCACTGACACACAATTGCGAGGCACAATTCCGACACTCGATAACGATGATGGCTGGATGGCTGCCTAGCTGCGCCTAGGTGCTGTTTGGCAACTCGTAATCTCCTGCCATGAAGGGAGGCAGTGGTGGAAAGTGGGTGGATGGCAGATGCAAAATGCAGCACGCAACGCAGATACGCATACATCCCACCTCGAGGGCAGCAGAGTTGGTATGCAAAACTGCCCGGCTTCGGGAACTGATTCTGTAATCCCTAATCCCCGGACCCGAAGTTCAAATGGCCGATGGGAAAATTGGAAATCCCGCCGGCTTATGTACTGTTTTCCCGTAGCTGGTACCTCTGGTTGCAGTGCACACTTCGTAGCAGTGAGGTGAACTTTCAGTGCTCGGCTGGTGCCACTTGGGGAAAGCCCTCAGCTCCCCGCAGCTCTCTCTCTCTCGCTTTCCAAGAAGTGTCTCTTTTCATTCCAGTATCTCTTTTGCGAGTCGGCTTTTTCTCTTTCACCCTCATTTCACTGCACTTTCCCTACGGAAAATTTGTGGCAGAAAATGTGAAACAGCAGCTTTTGGCAGATAATCGATCAAAGTTCGGCTGGTTGGGCTCGTTTTCGGGCGGTTTGGTTTTTGGGTTAGGTTTTGTTTTTGTTTTCCTTTTGGCTGGTGTACTTTTGTACGTTTCTCACCATCTATCTGATTATTCGTTTCGGAAATGATACGTGATGGGTGGTGGTGACCGGCGTCTAGGACGCATGCCGGTGGGCAGGTTAATTAATTTAGTTATAGATACAGTGCGTGTGGCTGTGTTCGATTCGTCGATGGCAGGAGCTCTCGGTAGTGTATGATATGATGTTTTCGACGGAATGGTAAGCGGCAGCATGCTGGCTAGGTCGATGTAACTAATCGAAGACGAATCCCTGTAAGGCTTCACCGAAAATACCACCTTTTGAATTAGTGATTCGCCATGCTCCGTTGGGAAATGAGCCAGCTACTACCGTTGTCCAATATTGAGGCAAGTACCAACGAGCTGCTGACGGTTGTGCTGGAAGGGCAGCGGTAAATTGGAAATGGACAACTTGTTATCGGTGCTTGTTGTGTGACCTTTCGGGGTAGATTGAGTCGGGTGCGTTAAGCTTTTTGGGGCTATTAGCGGTGTAATCAGATGTGATACAATTCGGTGCTATAATTGGCTAAGGTCAGGGTGCAGGAAGTTAACAAGCAATGGTTAATATTGGCTATTGCCTCGCTGCTTCTGCGACTTAAAGCAAAATTATATTTTACAACCTTCACTTCCAAAGAAAAGTATTAAATTTGTTTCAATGTTACGCCGAAATAAGCTACTTGTGTAGCTACATTGTTTCATTGCATTTTTCACTGCCAAACGAAAGAACGAGAGGGACAAAACTGGGTAGTTCCGAATACACTTCCAGCTCAACTTCGGGCTGCAAAAAGCATTCGGCACAGTGAGTGACGGCAAATTTACTGGCACATGACGCTGGTTGGTGGTTATAATTTCCTACCAATTCCTGCTATAATGTCTCTTCTGAGCAGTTGTTTTCAGCAGGAGCCTAGCAATTAATTTCAGAAGTGTAGTGCAAGAGAACTCCACTTCAGCGTTTACGTTCCACCACTGCCGAGTGCACACTGCTGGGCGCATGTGATGGTAGTTGGAGCTGGAGAGGCACACAGCGGCTTCTGTTACGTTGGCGCGCACCATTTCCAAACAATGGGAGTGGAAAGGCAAACCGGGTGGCTCCCGTCTCCCCGCAGATGCAGCAAAACGCACTTGCAACAAATTGGTTCATCGCTATGGCACGGGGAGCGTAAACAGGCAGCGGTGACAGAGATTGCAGCAGCGAGTTTCTTACGAGCGAACGGGCGAACGTGTTTGGCATCGGTTTAGCTGCTGGTGCTAGGTCCCGCGCAACTGTTGCACTGTTACGAGAGAAAAAGTGGCAGCTTTCGAACGGGCAGAGATTCAAATCCAGAACAACAATGTACCGTCGTTTGTCTGTTTGGATGTTTGTAGTTTTTTTTGCTGCACCGACTATAGAATAGATGAGACTATGTGACAGTAGCAGAAAGAGTGGCATGATTAAAGCTTTTCCACCTCCAAAATTCATTTCCTTGTTCTTTGTAGCGTATACTGAAGGTAGAGTTAGAAGCGATGGAACAATAAAGACCAGTTTCAGGAAAAGTGAACGTTTTGTAGCAGTTCCAGGACTAAATGGGTTTACTGTCAGTTCCAGGACCGGTGTTGGTTTTGGATCGGTTTTTAGGTCGCTATGATTTCGGGAACAGTAGAGACAGTTTGAACACCAGAATCAATTGAGCATCATTATGAGTTGAGTATGAGGAAGGAGTTCCAGGATTAGTGTGGATTGTGAAACGATTGCTTGGTTGGTGTGGATATGGAATCAATTTTAGGTGTGAGTTAGGTTCATCCAAAAAATTCTTGTACTTTTGTAACCAGATCGCAAACTGGTTTCGGAATCGGCTCCAAGACCAGTGTGAGTTGCGGACTAGTCCCAGGACAGATATAGTTAAGTCCCGGGACTATTCGACTATTCCCGAGACTAGATTGGTGTGAATTCTAGAAAAGTTCCAGGGCCCTTTTTTTTGGACCAGTAATAAATACTGGGATTTTTTCCAGGATTGGAAAGGGTTCGCAATTGATTCCAGAATCGGAGTGATAGAACGAATACCTTAGGGACAAAATCACATACCTAGAAGAAGAAACACCCAAAACTGATTCATGAAACAGAAAGTATAGTCAATTAACCAACCAAAAACAACGATATATCGGTTTCTGGATCTGATAAGCATCTTGCTGAACCAACTAAGCACATTCTTTCGATGCTTTGCTATGTGAATAAGAATTTAATGAGTTTAACGATAAAGTTTAAAAATAAAGATGTAGGAACATTCAAAGCATTCATATTCTGCAATCACACATTCCACTATCAACACTACCGTAGGTGCTTCAAGACAGAAAAAATACCTTCCCTTGCACACCGTTACCAGCAGAAGGAAGAAAGATGCAAACACCTTTTATATCCTGCTCCAAATCACTCTTTTCTCTGCATCAGTGTCCTACCCGCGTAGTACTCGTTCCGAGCTGCAAGGGCGTAACAAAGGATTTTTATCGCCAATGATGTTCCTCCCACACCCGCAAAGTGTTTCATCCATTATGCTTGTGCCTCTGCGTACTTCCACATCCCCACACTTTCTGCCTTCTCTTCCTATTTTTCTTCACTATCAGCTAGCACGTGTTTCTGAGATAGCGGGAAATTATGCTACTCCAGTAACCCGCGGGGACACGCCGCGCCCCGTCTGCTCCGGCGGGAGTAAATGGTGAAAAGATTTTTCTTTCCACTTTTCTCCCTTCTTTGCGTATTCGTAGAAAATAGCCTCCCATTTGCCCACCGTTCTTAACGCTCTCGACTGGTTTTGTCTTTTCCACCTGCGCCAAGAAGCAGCACCGCTGCGCTACTGGGGGAAGTTATTATCCGGGAGTAGATTGCACTTTAAAAAGGGTGTGCACTGCGTGCTGTGTTTTTTTTTGTGTGTGAGAGCCAACGCCCCGAGAAAGTGCATCATTATGCAGGAAGGGATGCGGCGAGGCCACAGTTGTGTTTGTGCAAGAGATGCTACGCCCGGGACTCACTTTGCGTCGAGGCGCCTCGGTGCAGCATGTCCTGCTGTCTGCACCACTGCACAGCGAACGGTGCTGGGCAGCAAAACGCATTCAAATGCGGATGGAACGCGGATGCGAACGGCTGCTCCCCGGGATGCTTTGACACTTTCAATAATTGTGATTCAAAAATCAATATCCCGTAAACGCTTCGAAAACGAGCGTGCACAACTTATCGGATGCGGGAAATCTTGGACGGGATTTTTTTCACTCTTTCGCTCTTATACCACCTGATTTGATTGCAGCAGAGGGAGTTGAACGTTATATGTGTTACCGGGGCGCGGTGGTTCTTTCCCATTTCTGTGCATATATTGGCCTCATCTTTGGCCCATCGATAGTGTGTGGCGCATTACTGGGGCGGGGGTTTGGGATGGAAACATTTCCGCTGCCACCGGGGGCCATATAAAAGTGAATGGTTTGTTTTCTTTTTTTTATCAACGTAACGAATGTACGTCAAGCACACGGGCCCGGTGAAACGCGACCAATGGGAGAACATTATCTGAGATGTTGCTTCAGCATGTCTCACTGGTTCATGTGCGATTCCGTTATCGTTGTGAGTGCATATTTCGAATGGTTACAGATTTTTTGTTCGTTCATTTCTGGTTTTGTTTGCTTGTACCTACCCCCAGTTACACCCTTACGAGCTTGTGCGCCGAGTATTTCGGGTTTTTACGGTCCCATTTACACCCTAGCATCATCCGCGTGTCTGTCTCTGTGTGAGGCAACACGCTGGGTACGAGTTGAAATTGTTCCCAGCGCTCGCTCACTCGTCTGTCATAAATTTGATGAGCTGCATGGGAATGGATCCCGCAGCAACAACAGGATCGTTCGCTGCCTTCACAGTTGCTCGGTTACGTTTTCATGCTGACCTGCTGATTCGCGGCAAACACCGCTCGGGCACGGGCTGCTGATTTTGCGCTACCCCAGATCCATCATCAACCGCACGGGGACGTCAATCGATTGAACTTACTCGCTGGTCGTGGTGTGGTGGTAGTGGTGACGGCGATGGTCATAACGTTCGGATTCTGTGACGAAGGTAATGGCAGCAGAGCGCTGAGAAAGGATATTTGGTAGCAAAAGAAGAAAAAAAGAAAGCAAAAAAAAATGCTCTCCATTTCGTTATCCTTTGGTTCACCACTCCGACTGGCCATTTACAAACACGACGGTGACGTCTTCTTCTCAGTCTCCGAAACGTAGCGGTCGACCGATCCTTCTTTATTTAAATTAGATTTTATTCGTCGTTGATTTGATCGTTATCCTTGCCCTGATGCTGGCTCGCAACGGTTTCGGTTAAAGTAGGTGTTTCGATCTTTTTTTTTGCCGGTTGTTGTTGAGATAGGATGGACACACCATCACCTCCCTGCTCGCCCCCGTGGGTGTGTCGCCCTCGTCCAAGAAAGCATCCTTCCGCAAGTGATTCAAATAAAAAGTAGAAGATGATTGGAAGGAAATACGGAGGTGTGGCAAAAATGAAAACCTGAAGGTAAGTAAAGATGATAAAAAAACCCCAAAAATGCTTGACGTGGGTAGCATAAAAATCAAATTATTGTCCATGGCACTCAGTCCATGGCCTCGATTTCGGGGTGTTTCGGTGTAAAATGATATAATGTTTTTCCTTCGTTTCTCGGTAGCTTTTTCACTTCCTGGTAGAAGCCTGAAAGTGATAGCTTTGCTGTTGTGTGTGTGTGTTGTGGCTGTGCAAATATGCAGGATCGTAAATTCATTTAACGGGAGGATTTTTTAACCGGGTGAAATTGTATGTTTTGCTTTCTTTTTTGTTTTGCACACTGCTTTCACGATTTTTGCCGGAAATGGTGTAGATTTTGTTTTCCCCATCGGTTGTAAAATGTATAATCGAGATATGAAAACTGTTCTATTATTGACGTCCAGAAGCTTGATTCTTTTCTGTTCTGGTTTGGGTGGGTGTGCGTATTTTTGTGTGTAATCAATGTAACGAGCACACATAAATTGTACATTAAAATAATAGCATTCCTAAAGAAGAAATGTTCTCGGAAAGAAAAATCATCGTTATTTACATTGAGCGTTATAGAAACGTAACATTATGTTGTATGCATGATTACCTCTGTGAGGCGTTTTTGTTTTGGAATAAGCGTGCGTTATGTTGGCCCGATCGCATGGTGTCGCGACAAGGCGTTAGAACTGCTAAACCGCACGATGCGGGATCGATTCTTGTCTTATAACAGTTTATATTTGTCTTATCGTGTGACAAAAGCAAATCAGATTCTAAAATCTTTAAAAAAA
>AXCO02006725.1:0-16045 GCA_000473525.2 Anopheles melas | reverse complement strand
GAGTTTGCGTGCGATGCATCAATCAACAGCCTTGATTCGTGCTCTAGTACAATCTGATGCAGCACAGCGCTGCCGTGTGTATAGTAAACTACATCAGTTTCAGATCATTGCGCGCGCGTTTTTTTTTCCAGCACGGTTGAAACTATCGGCCTTTTAGAGTATTAACCATGACACCTGTACGCGCTCAGGTGTCGGCGAAGCGTGAACGTAAATTAACAATGCATTCACTTCCTTACCGCTCGAGTGTCTTAATTTGTGTCTTGTTTTGTTGCGAATGTCGGTTTTCTGTAGTACACGACTTACAACAGTGTAAAACGCCTCACGAGTATTGATATAATGAGGGCGTACCCACCCACCGCCTTTTCCATTCAAGATTTGTGGTTGATGCTTAACTTCACGAGAACTCTTTCAAAGTGGCTGGGATGGAAGGCGTATTCCGGATAACCATGTAAAAATACGTTTCAACTCGACGAGTGCATCGTTTATCAATGGACTGTGCCTGCATACTTATCGTGCTTTGCTCTGCTGCTGTCTGGTTGTGTTGCCCTTCCCGGAAGTTGACAACAATATTCTTTCATGTTTGACGTATTTGCAATTATCAGCTATGCAAATGGCGCTATGGATGATACAAGCATATCATTAAAGTTATGACAAAAAAATAATTCACACAGCATTCGATACGAAACATTGCAAGCTCATAACAATACCAAGGTCATAAAAGGCCCTTTCATTTTACTCTTTTTTCACTTTTGTCAATAGAAAAAAATGTGCTTATTTTGAACGACTCATTTACAAATTGGATATCAATATCTTTTGGGGTGATGAATAGGGACTCCAAATTAGGCGTCGCTCATTCTACACCGTAGCTTGGTTTGTCTCGATGATAAAATTTACAAAAGGTTTACCAACGTATCACCAATGGTGACGATCGTAAACCATTACAAAATTGGTCTGTAAAGGCCGCAAGCGAATGGTTAGCCCTTTACCGTACGTAAAACAAACGCTTAATTCTTCACTCTATCCTTACATGCGTGTGTGATGTGAGTAGAAATTTAGTTTGCATTATGTTTCCATTTCCGGTTTTGCGGGGGCTGCTTTAGGGGTGAACTTTGTGGCTTGCAAGAAACCCCACAATCACTCGAACAAGTTGGGTTTCAAAGTCACTCAACTTTAGCACCATCATTGCCAACTTACGACCAAAGAAGGTGACATGTTGCGTGCGTGTGTACGTATGTGTGTGTTTTGGCTGTCCTGTAAATGCTCTGCAACGACGGCTAAAATAGATGGTAAGGGTTGTCTGAGAGGATACACAACACAGCGTGAGTAAACAGCAACCAGCATTAAACTGCGTGCAAATCAACGGGCTTTCAGTTGAGTTTAGAAGGGAAGTTAGTGGAAGCGTTTTTTTAACCGTTGCCGTAATTATTGTACTCAATTCTTCCTAGCAGCGAAGGCAGGTGGATTGTAAAGAGCAAGCGCCTTCTCTAGAGACATTGTTATTACCTACCTAAGCACTGTACAATGGGTTTCCAACCGTATTCTTGGATAATCATCGTGTGTCCTACAGACAGGAAACCGGGTTTGTCGCCCGTGACGCATGTTGCGGTATTGGTCCTATGAATAACCGGTATTGCAGCAACAAGGGAGCAACAAATGCTAACTCTTCGTTCTTTTATAACTTACGTTTGTACTAACATTATGGTTTTATTTTGAGAGTGATAATTGCAAACAAAACTTACGAATTTAACGATACGACTTCTACAAAGATGGTTCGATAACTTGCATATATAATTGTTTATGGTTGCCTATTCTTAACTTCCTTACATTTTCCATTGCTTTGGTATCCTATTATGATACTATATTGGTGACTGAGTTATTGGAACTGTTCTTGAATTGAAAAACGTACGGTCTTCAGGCAGTTTTAGCCTCGTTCTAGTTGATTGTCTACTAATCTGTTCTTGAATTGAAAAACGTACGGTCTTCAGGCAGTTTTAGCCTCGTTCTAGTTGATTGTCTACTAATTACTTAGAAACGCAGACATTACTCGATATTAATATGCTTCTAATTCAATGCCCTTGTTCGTCGCTTGGGCAGTTATTCCGGCTTTGGTAGTGTATGAGGTGATCTAATATTCAACTAGAGATGGGAATAACCACTCAATAGCGAGAACTAACCCATATTAAATGATTTAGATTTTGTTCATACTTTACCTCTCTTTAAGAGACATGCAAAACTACTGTTTGAATGAAAAATAAACGCCACCGGATTTTTTTAATAGAGCAGATGATTGAAATATCCGTTTTCTTGTTCCATTTGATAACTAGTAATCTCAAATTCTCGTAGTGGGACTTTTCTATAAAAAAATGTAAAATCTTATAAAATATAAATGTTTGTTGGCAATTTTATTTCAATTTATTAATAAATAAAAAAATATATAATGGGTGCATGGTATTAAATAAGTATCGAATGCCTGTATGACCGCCTGTAGGTCGTTACACCAAATAGAAGAAGAATTCCAAACTACAATCTCAGGCTCCATTTTTCGATACACTGTTTGCTGTTGGATTGAAGTATTGTTGGTAATTTGCGATGTTTAATAATGTAAAATATGCAGCAAACAAAGCTTGAAGTGCCTGACTGCCAGAAGTTCGTTTAGTTTGCTCATTATTCATGTACTGAACAATGAAAGTAAATGGCCGCACGAAGTGTGCGAAATGCAGCCTAGGTGGTGTTGAAAAAAATGCAATATCCACTTTTCTAACCCCAAGCCCTTACCGCTATGGCATCTTTCATTCGCGCATTCGTGTGCCTATGGTGCCGTACCGTACATTCTGTGCAGTGGAAAGCAAATCCGGACCTAGAGCAGCGAGAAAACAATTTCTCGGACGGTACAGCGTGTAGCTTTTTATTTATTTAGCGTCTCTCGGGGTGGTGCCATCCTTGGTTTGTTTTGGTGCGTTGCATGCGGCAACACAAAAGCAACGACTGGCAAAAGTAAAAGTTTCCCACATTGGTGGTACCGGCAAACATTGGCACTTTTACACGGCACACATACTTACACAATTATAAAGCAGTGGTCAAATGAGTCATATCGTACCATCAGCCAGCAGCAGCGAAAGGGAAGGGCTAGAGAGACGGTTGCTGCTGCTGCTCCACGCAGTGTTGACAGTGGCCCGATTTGAATTTAAATCATGCGGCTGCTATTATATGGTATGTGCTTTGCAGTAAGTGCAACATATCGCCTTTATCCGACCAGCGTCGATAGTGTGTATGATTTAACTGCGGTTTGTGGACGAGTTTAGCATTCCCATGGGGCTCGTCCAATCAGTTCAGACGATTTTCTACCTACAGATATGTACACTGATTCCGTCATGTTTCTCTGTGTGGAACTGAGAGCTCTCCGCAGCACCAACGACGACAGTGGGATGATACTCATCTCATCTCCAGTTTCGTGCCATGTGCCATGGACACAAAGGTTTACGTGTGGCAAGGCGTAACCAAACCGTCTCGCAGACCGTGTCACGACTTTCGTACGTTCCGCTTTGCGACGATGGCGGTCGCCGGGTCGAGAGTGAAAATACAAGCTAAAAACGCCGCGTGCATTACCATGCAGCCGTAAAACTGCGACTTAAGTCTCTGTGTGTTTCGGAACCGTGTTTGGTAACATGGCGCTGTATTCATCCGGAGTGATTTGAAGAAAAAGACCTTCATCGAATTCATGATGGCGCCGATGATCTGTTTTCTCTAGATTTCGCTACTTTGAAATCTGCTATCGTCCGCAATAGGTCAAGCTAACCAGCAGCCTATTTTCGGGGCAGCACTGGCGACAGCCTTGTTTGTAATTCAATGTCTTCATAAGGCTGCGAAAAAAACAAAGGTGTAATTTTTAGCGTAAATATGGCGTAAATATGGCTCTATTATGTGTGTGAAAGTTGTACATAAAACCAAAAGAAGAAGAAAAACACATATCGTTATATTAGTCGATCGTATTCGATCGCTTGAATGAAATGTGCCACTCTTGTAAACAGGTATTTAAAAATAGTTCCTCCCCCACCCACCCCATTCCCTCTGAGGGTAATCCCAGCAGTAGCCACTGTCCCTACTGTCGTGCCGGGGGGCGGGGGGGGGGGGGGGGTGGTATGTGATGATCGGCGGAAGAATGGTTTTTATTTTAAGTGGTGTGTTTAAGCTAATCTTGCTAAAGTTGCCCTTTCACTGTCGTTTATACTTGCTGCTGCCGCGCCCGGCCCTTATGTTCGTTCCTACCAACCACGTTTCCGTTTTTGTTCTAATAAAGCTAAAATGAATTGCTTGCCAAAACTGTTGCCAATTTGGAAATCCATATCGCCATTCGGCTTCGAGAAGGGTCTCGTGATGGCGGCACCGTTGAGCAGAGCTGCCGAAAGATTATTATGTGATCAAACGTTACCTCATCAATACGGGGTACGAAAGTATATTGGATGTTTTATGGAACGGGGCATCGTTTGACGTCGTCCGTGGTTGATGTGTGCCAGTATTTGGCGAAATCAATCGTGTATTACGTATATGAACGTAAAAGTAGTAATTGTGAGACGATAAAAATACAGCCAAGATTGATTGCATGCAGATGGCAGAAAGGTTCTATTGCTTGAAGTAATTTTATAGTACATTGACAACCTTAGTTTTTTTTCCCACCTGTCAATTTTATGTCTGTTAAAGCTGTTGTTGTTAGTTTGTTTTACCATTTCGTCGATATGTTTTAAATAACCATTTCGTTAAAAAACGGCTCTTAAGGTTTGTCCGGGCTCCTAACGAATACTAACAATACTATGTAGAATTCCAGACATTCAGCAGGTGTAGCGTATAAATGTAAACAAGAAGCTCGTTAATCGTGTGTAACGGTCATGTGCTAATCTCATGCTTAATTTTATCTTCCAAGTCGTGGAAAATTTCGCTAGTCTATTCATCTATTTGCTACAACTAATACTACTAATACTACTCTCATATGTCGGCATCTGCGCATCATTCTTCAATCATTCATCAAGTAATGCCGCTGCTCGATTGTGTTGTTTGAACATGCAAGCATTCCAGACTAATTACTGTCTGTTAGCATTGCTTTAATCTTTACATAAGTTCTTCATGGTACTAGTGCTTGTAGATTAAGGAGTATACGCTTTTTTCCACCGTTAACAATACACTTGGCTTTTTTTAATTTGTTGAGAATTTAGAATCTCCAACCTTAAATTCATCCTCAATTAATTAACTTTATACAGACACGTGAAGCACATGACACAAAACATCATGATAACTTCCGTCGTGTGGGTCAGATTATCAATCACATAGTATTTAACAAAAAAAAAAAAGACTAATGCGCAGTTCAGCTTCTAAGCAAGTGTAAATAGTCGATCGTGCACAAATAAACCAAGGGCGCGTACTATGGCGAGTGGTGGTTACGTGAGCGGCGTGATTAAATTCCTTGGTGCTTGCAGGGCTTCTTATACAAATCAGGCCTTTGTTTGATATTTTCTCATTTTAACTTTCAGTTTTGTTACCAGCAAAATGTCACGTATAAAGATAAGCCAGCCAACCAGCTAGTATCTTGATCAGACGTTTACGTATATGATAATGCAAAAAACGCAACTTTCCTGCCGTAGTGACAATCAATACAAACAACCTATTGTGGAAATGTACCGTATTTTAGCGCGCGTTTTATGACCTTCCGTACATACCGACGCTCAATGGAATTAATTTTTTAGTGGAAAAGCATTAGATTTTTTGTGAGGTTATCAGAATAATGTTATAACTAGGTGTGTATCATCTATTTGCCTTGGCTAGCAATATTTAATGAAAAGGGTGTATTTATAAACACCGTGATCGGGTACATTTAACCTTTGGCGTAATTTTGATATATACCAAACGTATGGTAAATGAAAATTTATTAAATAAAAATTTTGCGTACTTGAGTAATTGCGCAATTGAGCTCATAATTGCGTAAAAATAATTTATTCTTTCAACTAATAATTGATAATCTATTATGATTAAATAGATATGCAATGACGATGCATTTACGTGTGACAATTTTGCTAACAGCACGTGTTATTCTTAATTCTTTTCATAAACATGCAGAAGAGGACTCACTCCGCCACATCGCGTAAAATCGATTTCCATGGCCACTTTCACCCAGGAGGAGATTGAATTTCTCAAACAAAATGGCAACGACAACTGCAGCAGAACTTGGCTGGGCCTTTGGGATCCAAAACGTGCAATTAAGCAGGAACATCGAGACTTTATGATAGACAAGTACGAAAGGAAAAGGTACGTTTGATATGTGGCTGTGACCATGTCAACCACCGACACAGGAACACGCATAATCAGTGTCAATTGTGTACAGATGTATTGATAATCAATGTGTGGGTTCCTATTATCCTGACGGTTTTATATTCCCTTCTAGATATTATCTGGAGCCTGCTAGTCCGTTGAAATCGCTGCCCACGAATGCATCGAGCTCGCTGACGTCACTGTCGGGAGGCAGCAATAAGAATGCCAATGAAAGTTTAGTTCCACTCAAAACGCCAACGCTAACGCCTCCGGCAACGTTACGATTAAATCGTACCAACTCTGGCTCGTGTAATGGACTGAACAACGTAAACGCATCATCATCATCGTTGCCTGGTGCAATGGGTGGCGGTACGCAGTTCCAGCAGCAGTTCACGCCAGACGACAGTGGGTTTTTCAGCGCGGATCCACCGAAAATTTTGCCACCGACACCGCAAAAAAGTCACATTCTTCAGCGAAAGAATGGTATTAAGATGAAACAACACCCGGCGAACGGACTGCCGGCAACGTACGGGCGTAACCAGAAGAATGGTTTGCTGAACAACAGCAGCGCCGCCGGGCTGTCGGGAAGTAGTGGTGACATTAACGCCAATAAGTTTACACCTGATGCCGACTTTGTGGCTGACTTTGGCAGCGCTACCATAGTGAATAACGCCAGCAACGGAGGCAGTCATTATGGGAGTACTAGTAGTCTGAAAAACAGCAATGCCGTTAGCGACAACGGGACCGGATTGTATGCGCAGCACAATGGCAACAACGGGGAGGTATCGACACGAGAGATGGAAAATTTTGCCGACTTCGATCACAATCCCATCTTTAACTCAGCAGGTAATGGTAATATTATTTGTGGTAAGATATTCGGTACAACAGCGTTACTTAGGCTCGGTTACAGGGCTACGCTGGAGAATATCGGTGCAAAATGGGATCGTTTTTATCTAAGCCAGATAGACGTGTTACGTTTTCTGATTTAAAACTATATTGGAACATTGAGATGATTATGTGGTATATGTTAGTGTTATGATATTAGAAAGTCAAACAATAGATGAACTAGGAGAAAATTCCTTCGTGTACATGGGTCACAAGTTATTGGTAATTATATGAGTATATGGTTTTTCTTTACTTTCTCTATTGCGGCGTGTATACTGCTATATCGGATATGGCGCACAATTAGAAAACATGAAGTCATACTTCAGCAGCAATAGTATTGATAGCAGCACTACAAACAGTGTTAGCAGCACGGCCAGTGTGCAGAGTTTGGCCGGACCCGATCCATTTGCGAGCTTTTACTCCAATACTGTCGCTGCTAACAATTGTGGTAGCAACTCTACGGGATCTACCGTTGGCACACCAACCGCATCGTCCGGTTCAGCCTCCACTGGCATGTCCATGCACGGTGTTGGCTATACGTGTATTTCGCCGGAAGATAACTCACGCGCAAAGGTCCATACGCATTATGGATTTGGTAACACTTTCTCGGAAGAGCCGCGTTATGCGACTAACGAGGGTATCATTAATGGCAGCGCTGGTACCGGGCCCAGCTACGCACATCTGCAAAATTACAAACAACCTTGGGGAAACAGTAACGGTGCGCAACCGGAATTCAATTCCGCGAGGTATGCTGGGAGCACAAATCAATTGAATAATAATGCCAGCACCGAAAGCTCCCAACACGATACCGTACAGTGGAACTTTTGGCAACAGTTCGGCAACAACTGTTGGTCGACTGACGGTCGCCTACAGTCGCATCACCAACAGCACCAGCAGCAGCACCAGCAGCATCAACAATTTTCCAATGGTGGTGCCCTGCAGATGATGAGTCCACAGCATCGGGCATCAAATCAAGTGAATTTTTACTCAGATCAAAACCGATGGAGTAAGTCCGGGATAGTGAAGAACATGTCAACAGTGTATTTGTTATGTATATTGACTAGTTTGTATTTTGTTTCTGGCTTCAGTTGTTGAATAACCCTGTCCCCTCGTGTGTGCCTAGCTTTGCAGTTTGATTTAGTAGCTTGTTGACTTGGTTTGCTACATAAATTTTATATTTTTTCATCATAAGTAAGCTACCCATTCCTTACGTCATTACAGTTTTTAGGGATGTTGTTAACCACACTCATTTGAAACACGATTTACTGTAGCTGTACAAATTTATTTGTAACCTAAAATGTCGTTTTTGCGTTGCAATCATTGGCTTCTAGATGAAATATTACGTAAAATGTGCATTACTTTACATTCAATTTTGTTTTATGGTCATAGGTCTTCCGATGCTGCATGGTACGAACAATGGGGATAGCAAAACATCCAATGGCAAACCTAGTAACGCATCCATTAATTCAACACCGTCCGTGGATCGATACGCCGCACTGAAAGACTTGGATGAGCAGTTCCGGGAGATAAAATTAGAGCAACAGGCTGAGGCGAATAATAACACAATAACGTCAAACGGAACTGCAGCCACCATAAGCGATTCCATCACGCCAAGTATGTGCCGTTTTCGTAAGGGACGATGTCTGCTGCGTCAGAGATGAAACTAATTCTTTCTCTAATCTGTTCAGCTTCCTCGGCCAACCCGTTCAAAACGGCCAATCCGTTCCAACCGCAACAGCAGCAACCGCATACACAACAGCAAACGATGGCTTGGCCTATCAGTGGTGCCATCAACGGTACGACGCCGGATGCACGGCATCCGGTAACGAACGGCGGGACTGGATTCTATGCTACATCACCCTATCAGGGAGGATTCGCTCATTCTGCCAGCCCACAGCTTTACAACGGCAATGTTGTGAATGGTGGTAGCACTATGGGAGCTACGATGGGTTATCTTCCTGCAATGGGCTACCATCCCAATCATGGCAACAATGGCTATCCTGGAGCGCAGGGCATAAACGGAGTTATGATGGGAGGACAGTTCAATGTCACGGCGAACGGCGGTGGTGCTTCGATATTGGGCAACGTTGCAGGGGTCGGTAATCCGGTGCATCATTTTGCAAACTTTGGAAACCCTTTCATGGTATGTTGAGAACACGCCGTTTTTATCAGCGTCGAGTTTGAACAGCTAATTTGAACTCTTTTATGTCCTACATTTTTCAGGCTGCCGGTACTACAGCGGGAAACTCAAATAATCCTTTCTTATGAGTAGCTTCATAAGCCGTATGTATAGCTAGTAAATTATACATTTTACAAGAAAATGTTTGGATGTGTGTTTTAGCATACGCTTCATTGTTTTTACATAGAAAGAGTTTATTCTGTTTCGCTCTGTGCTGAACGGAGCGCAGCAAGAAGATGCATACAAATATTCAACACAATAGGAAAATGAAGCGATAAAATGTAACGCAAGGAGCGCACAATATGTGTGCAACACATATACGTGAATCGTTCAAGGGATGTACATAAGTTTTAATTTAAACTAATTAATAGTAAAAAAAGAAAGAGATAACTGATACATTCAAAGGAGTAGACATTATCGAAAGCGTGTAACATTAGCTTTATGTTGCTAAGCTCTGTATTCTTTTTATTCAACCCATGACATGTTGGTGTGGGTCCCCGCTACTGTTCGATAAAAGTATTGGAAAACAGGTCGCAGCATGGCGGTTCATCCGTGAATTGGCGGGACACGCACGTGTTTCACAACCAAACCAGTCAGTGATACATTACAGTTTATGAGGAAAACAATGTAGGAAAACAAAAGCAAACCAATCCATCTCTGCACAAGGTTTCATTTTCTCGGAGGTTTCTGCTTCTAGCTTTGATGGCAGTCAAGTAAATGTAATAGATACGAAAATCGGCATTGCTATGCATAGCTAGAAGTAATAATTCTGCAAAACCGATTTTGAGCATCATTCAAAATTGGAAATTCGTGCAGATGATTAACACACACAGCTGGGTTTATCCAATTACTTAATCACTGTTTCGGGAAAGTGCGTATGTGCGTTTTGTTTGTTGGCAGCAATTTTCTGTTGGTGAAGCAATTTTCGGTTAATTTTTGAACAAAAATTAGTACACGAGTATGCACCAACAAAACGAGAATGAGATAGAGCGATATAGTGATGGTCATCATTACTAATACTACTATTACTATTGTTACTACTAACGTCACTACTATTACTAAACTCTTTCGAAAATATGGAACCATTTATGGCAACCGTCGTTTGGCGGGCGTGTAATGTATGTGTATGTAGATGAACAGTTTGATGAACAAAGCTCTAACACTAACGATCAAATTGAACAAAAACTCCGCTGTATGTTGGATTTACCAATCGATAATAAAACGAATCCTCCATGACAAACTCGTTACACTTCGAAACAGTTCCGAAACCAAACCGAACCTACAAACAAACTCACTCAATGTACCGACCGAAACGTAAAACGAAATGTATCTTACTGATGGTTGTAAAAAAATGAGACAAATGATACAAAAATAGCAAAACGTGTTTAAAGTTTTATGCCTGTAGTAGCCACATAGATACGTGAAAAGTGATATAGTACAGAAGTATTAAATGATAAATCTTAAGGCGTTTTTCTGTCCTCATATACTAATCAAGTTTAGCTCGATTAACGCATCCTCCTTGTACCGCCCCGAAAAATCAAGATAGATCGATTTGCCTCAACAAGAAGGGTCGGTTTAAAATTTTACGGTAAAGCAGAACGTTTTAATCCGGCATTTTGCTCTTCTTATGCATATGCGGCGGAGCAGTATGTGATGTGCCACCCGCAAAGGCTCGATGGTAAGCAACTAACAAGATAAAAAGGTATGCATCATGCTCAGTAGAGTGGATCAAGGGAACGAAGCCTTTCAAATGCAGCAACAAAACAAAAAAAACCGGCCGTATTACACATCATACAGAACCGCAGAAGGATAAAAAAGTAATGATTCGTATTCGTTTATTGGTAGTGGAGGGGGGAATCGATGATCGATTGATGAATAAAACCCCTTCTCCTCTAAGATGAAATCAAAGAAAACGCTTATGTGGCCTTACATAAACAAAGAACTAAGATGAAAGATAAAGTAAATGTTCTTTATTAAAATCTGCATTGCGATAGCGAAATATCAATTAGCAAACACTAATGAAAGAAAACAGTTCTGCATGCTAACAAGTTCAACCAACACCAAGCGCGGTACCTACGAGATACATTGAAATTATCACTCCTACTACTATAATAGAAAACGATGGAATTGTAGTGGATTGTTAAATGAAAAAAGAGAAACAACTAAAAGTCTGTTACTTCAGACATTATTTTAATTGTCACGGTCATCGCTATCAACCGATGCCGTTTTACTAAATCAAAAATTGAAGAAAGTTTCAGAGGTAGGTCGACGTGATGGAAAAAAACGATAAAAAATACACAAATTTATTCAAAGGAATCATATAAAATGGAAAAAAATGGTTTTCTATCCATACATAAATATACTTCCTGGACAAATGTCTAAATTTAATAAGTGATACCAAACAAACAATGTGAATAGGTTTTGAGAGGAAACATTCGCCTTCTATGGAATAATTAGCAAAAAAAGAAAGGAAAATCAAATACAGCAAACAAAGCTGATTACAGAATATCAATGTTTGAGCGTCGTACGCATAGTGTAGTGGACTATACGCACGGGAAAACATTGGAAGATGCTTCAAATGTTCTACAACAACATCCATTGCCCACTGCTATCCGTATCTGGAGTAGGATTAGAGGACAACATCTTACTACTTGCCTAGTTATGCGTTGAAGTTTTTTTGTTTCTTCGTTTTCCTGTCTGTAATGTCTCTAATGCTTTACCAGCGCACAAGTATCAATGTATGCACACTCAGCGTTGCTGGTAGAATGGTAAACGACTGTGCGAACGAATCGTGTATCGTGTAGCGTCGCGATAGACAGAAATGTGTTACTCAAACTCAAAAAAGTGCTTTTCATTGCCTGTGTTGGATGCCGCTCCGTGCTGATAGTTTAATGTAAAACATGAACCGAAGCTCTGCATGAAAAAATGGATTAGAATGTGTGTAGCGTATGCATCTGTTGTGCCTTAATTTGCAAAAGCTCTGCTTTAACAAAATATCATGTTTGCCGGATTGGGTTTCTTTCTCGGCTGGTCAGCGTCGTTTGATGTAGCAGAATGAACTTTCGAGATAAAGCTCAAAATTAGGATGCAGGATGATAGACCGTTTCACCAGCGCCTGGTTACCGTGAAACGGGTTTTGTCAGAATCCGTCCCGTAAGAATTTGCCTATTTGCTGCGCTTTTCAATTTGCATCTCACTGCGAGTAACGGTTTTAAATGTAGAGCGACCCCCGTTATGGCCCAGGGGGGAGGGAATAAAAAATAACGTACTTCTGTAGTACACTAGCAGTGTTTGTTTTAAAACATACACGAATACGGTGAATACGGATACACGTGAGAGAAGGAAGGAAGAGCTTGCACTACTACTAATGTGAAGGTGGACGAACACTACAAATTGTTGTGAACATTTATGCCAGTACTGGCTAAATGATTTTAACTCAATATCTATACAATAAAATAACAAAGCAGTTTAAAGAAGTACCATAGCGTTCTAGCATTACGGAAGCAGACAGAAGTTATAAAACTAAATGCATCTAAAACAACGCAAACACAACAAACGGTTTGTCTGAGAACCGATCATACCAATCTGTAGCATAATGATAAAATTAGCAGTTCCAATGCGGAAGCAGATACGATTCATCTTTATATAAATACATTCACTTATAAGAATGGCAAGTTATGCGCTAATTATGTTTCAAAGATCGTAAATAAAGAAAAACACTATTTAATATTTATTAGGTGAAAACCGTTGTAGTTTAATGATTTTTTTTTTGCGTTGCTACTTAGAATGGCATTTCTTCAGCACATTCGTTAAAATCCGAAAGATGACGCATTACACAACACCAGAATAAATATTCGATTTTTTTAAACACATTTCAAAGAATGTTCACGAATGTTCGAGAAAACATGTTTCCTTCTAAGCATGAAACTATTTCTCAGCCCATATTGCTGCAGCTGGTATCACATGTTCTTCGTCCGTTGATAGGAAAGTTCGAGTGATTTCTCCTTGTTTCTTTAATGCGCTGTAGGGCAATGTGGGTGGGTGGAACGTTTTGGCGTTTTGACAATGCTGAATGTTTTTCGAATGTTCGAATGCAGTAATAAACACCCGATCCGCCGAATTAGTTTAGATGATTTAGTTGTAGAAATATTTTATTTTCTGTCTCTCGCCTGATGATTAATCACCTTTTTTTGCAAATCCTGCTTACCGCACACACACACACACAAAGACACGCGCCTCGCTATATTTCTTTTAATTTCTACGGAACTACTAGTAATATGCTTACATATCCTACGCTTATTCGGATTATTAACCGTTGTTCTTAGGCAATTCTGAATGCGGTTTGTTTAATAGTACGATCGAGTTTGGATGCTTACGATGCTGCGCGCTGCTGTGCTTTGCCAGTAGGGACAACTTGCAACCCAAAAAAATAAAGAATGCAAGATAGTAAACAAACAACACATTCTTTTGCGCTATGCATTTAAAAACTTCATGGTTAGGATGAGTGTAGAGTTCAATATTGTTAAACCTCAGGTTTGGAAATCAAAAACCAATAGCGCGCAAAGTAGACAAAATTCAACTGGCTTGGCGGCAAGGCGAGAAAAAAGGCGGGAAGCGGTGGAGTGTAACCATTCAAATTCGCCAACGGGGAAATCTCGACCTTTCTCTCAGTCGTCTGCAGTTTGGTTTTCTCTCTATCTCTCTTTCTCTTTCGTTCTGTCCGCCGTTCGCCCGAAGTCACTGTCTCCTTCACACTGGTGAACATTTTTTTACTCTAAGGATATTTTCGGCTGATGGTAGCAGAGTGACGAAACGAGATGTTTCATGTGTTGCGCGTTGCCCTCCCCCCTTCTCCTATCTGATGCACAACATTCGAGAAGTCGGTTCAGTAGATTTGAATGATTCCGGACTCTAGCAGTTTCTGAATTTTGGATGCTACTTGAGGATTCTTGAGATGCCTACAATGAAAGTGAAATGAGACGAATGAAGTTAGGTTAATATATTGCATATTTAGCGCCGTACAATTATTGCGTTACTGTGCACCATTACTTACTCTTGCACTGCCTTTGGATCGTTTTGCATCTGCTCGAGAATGACACGCATCGCCGGATCTTTGAGAATCTGTTGCACTTCCGGATCGTTCATGGCCTTCTTCCACACCTCTTTCGGGTCGGCGTGCACTGCCATTGTGCATGCCCGGTAGCCTTCCAGCGCTTCCGCATTGTTCGGATCGATCTCGAGGGCTTTCTGATAGGCAGTGAGCGCTTCGGACGATTTCTGCATCACCTGCAGAATTTTGCCCTTGCGGATCCACCCTTTGATGAAAGTTTCGTCTAATCGGCAGCACGTTTCGCAATCCTTCAGACCCAGATCGAAGGCGGCCAGCTTCGTATAGCAGGCCGCACGGTTGCTGTACAGTTTTGCGTCGTCCGGATTGCGCTTGATCGCTTCGGAGTAATGCTTGACGGCTGTGCTGTAGTCGCCCTGCTTGAAATACTCGTTGCCCTTTTCCTTCTCCTCCTCCGCCTTTGACGGATCGATGTAGGCCAGTCTTTCCATCTCCTTGATTTTCTTCTCGGTGTCACTAAGCAACGACTTCACCTCCGGGGTCCGGTGTTCCGAGAGCGACTTCTCGAAGTAGGTCTTGGCGGATTTGTAGTCCTCCAGCTTGCGGTACGCATTGCCGGTGCGGGTGAACGCCTTCGCGATAAGCTTGTAGTCGGCCCGATTTTCACGACCTACCTCAACAGCCTTCTCGCACTCCTCGATACACTTTTTGAACTCCTTCTGCTCGAAGTATACTGCCGCAATGTTGTTGTGGAATGTAATGTCCGTCGGGTCATGCGTCAACGCCGTGCGGTAGTGCTGAAGGGCCGTCTCGAAATCCTTCTTTTTGTACGCCGCATTGCCGAGATCCTTTTCCTGTAATGCCAGCTGCTTGCTTTCTGGAGTGGCCATGTTTGCTTAAACAGTCTTTCGGTGTCCAACCACGATACTCAAGCGTTGGTTGTGATGGGGGTTAGAAACACCCGGTTAGAG
Source organism: Anopheles melas (assembly GCA_000473525.2). Classification (NCBI taxonomy): domain Eukaryota; kingdom Metazoa; phylum Arthropoda; class Insecta; order Diptera; family Culicidae; genus Anopheles; species Anopheles melas. The sequence goes on along the minus strand of AXCO02006725.1, from coordinate 645 downwards.
AGATCAAACGTGATAGAAAATATATGCACTTTTTCGCCAAACGCTCGTTTGTTAGATGAATATCGTCAAGCCAAGTTGCACTCCGTCACGCACAGTTCGTCTTTCACAGTAGCTTTGTTCGGAAAACACTGTTCACCGATGCAGTAATGCAGAGACACGTTTTTCTTCTCGACACTGACGATTGTTTTTTCTTCTGTATCCGAATGTTCGAGAATCTTCTGTCCTGTGTTTCAGTGTGTGAGTGTTGCCCGGTGGGCCATGAAAATGCGGCGGTTGCATGAAATGTCAAAACGCAGACGCATTGAACGTCAAATTCGGACGGTCTGTCAGTTTTGTCCATAGAACATCAGAATATGTGCGACAAACAGTTGTCGCGTATCTCAACAACTATTATTAACACGCAAATAGACGTAGTGCGAAATCTCTCGCTAATTTTCGATGAAATTTTATCAAGTGGCTCAAAAACACAACAACACCGGTACCTCCATCTGTTGAACGCTAACCCAGAGGAGTATTTTTGCGCTCTGATAGCTGTCACGTTCCCTCAGTGCAGTTGTATGGTTTCGCGTTGAAGTGATGCATCCTTGGGAAAAGAACGGCGATACGAATATTTAAATCAAAGTCTTTTAAAGAGAACAGGTTGAA
>AXCO02006724.1:0-15958 GCA_000473525.2 Anopheles melas | reverse complement strand
TATGTCCCCCGGGAGCTGTTTTGCCGTTGTCGGTGGAGCACACGAGCGTTCTGGGGGTTTTTTTTTTGTTTGGAATTAGTAGCTCCGTTTCAGTCCGTTCGTTTGTTCACAACTTTCTTAAAATGTGTGATTCCTGTATTCCTGTTTTTGTTTCAATCTTTGCAAAACCAACAACAACAACAAAAACAATCACCACCACCACCAGAGTGCTATAAAACAAATGTTTTCCTGGAAAAAGGAAGTGACCAGTTTCTTCTACCAAACGCTCGTAAAATTAACGATAATTAAGCTCCGGGGCGGCATCGGCACTGGGTGCGCAAAACCATTTAGCATTCCTTGAATTACTAAACGCAAGAAAAACGAGTTTTCTAACCATTTTTTTTCCCTCTCTTCTCTATTCCAGGTAAGCAATCGATGTCCATCTTGCTGCTGACAGATATCCAAACCAGATGCTATTCGGCTGCTCTTCCTAGTTCTGCGTGTGTGTCTGTGGAGTTCAATTCACTCAATCCAACTCGTTTTGCGCTTAAAGTTGATAACACACGCACACTTTATTACGCCGATTACGCGTAAATCTCACTCAACCCTCCCGGTTAGGTCAAAAAGGGTATGTTTGAGCTTTCCCTTCCCTGATATCCATCCCCTTGCAAACACCTCGCCCACCCAAACGCGATCACATTGGATCCGACGTACGCGAGCATCAGCGGCACGCTGCCGGCCGGTCAGCGGAATTCCGGCAAAATTTTCGCAAAATTCAAACACATGAACTATCCATTTTTCCGTAAATCTGAAGGTGTGTATCTGAACAAATGTTTCTCGCTCTGTTTTGTAGTGCTTGCCTGTTTGTCTGTGTGTATGTGTGCCTATGTATGTATTTTAGGAGTGTGTGTATGTGTGTGTGTGCACGTGTGCAGTAATGATAGTTGTATTTGGAGCTCCCTCGAAAATTGATGATTTATGCGCGTTATCGATGGTGTTTCAAAGGGTAGCACATTCGATTGCCTTCCACTTAATGGGGTACGAATGCCAAATTTAATGCTGAAATTCCGAAAGCTAATGCAGTAGCTCGAATGCACAAACTAGCTCGTTTGAAAGCTTCCCTTGAGGGAGAGAGAGAAACCAAGGAGGATCTATAATGAGCTGTATTTAATAATCAGCCCTTTAATGCATGGGCATATATTTCCCTTCTGGAATGGGTTTAAAGCCAGTTTTTCTCGTTAGCAGTAACAGCAGTTGCTGCAGGATATTGTTGATATACGACTGACGCTACCTGGGACGCGCTCGTTGTTGCGCAAGGTAAACCACACTCTATATATGCAGCTCATTACCATTGCAACAGGCTTAGCCTGTTCGCCCATGCAAAAGAATACGCCCACAAGGGACGCGCTCCAAGATTTGCTGCACCTTTCAGATCCAACCCAGGGGATGGGATGTAAACAAAAGAGCTGAAGAACAAAGTACGTTCTTGAAGAGGACCTATCTCATCCATCCAATCGATTAAGTACGGCACGGAGTGGAACTCAATTATCTCGCAGCAAACGCAGCATTAACAGGACGCCGTATGCGAGATTGATGCCAAAACATCAAAACCTGGCCCGAGATTCCCGCGCAGTAGAGACAGAACGCGCGCCTAAGCGAACATGCCGTTTTATTTATGCTGATGACGATGTAAATATTCCATTTTTGCGCTCCAGAACTGCGCCAGCAAATCCTCGCTTCGACAGTCCATTAGTAAAAGACGACTTTATGTCGTCGAACGGCAACGGAAGAGGAAGGGCAAAAGACACTGGGCGAAACAGTGCGTACGCGTCCATTTACGCGCAGGCGGCCATAATTTTTCGCTGAGCACCACCACACCATCATGCTCCCCGGGTGTCCCCTTCTGCCAGCTCCAGAGGTACTGCCAAGGGTGGCAGTAGAAAATGGCACTCATTAATCAAGCGCCGCGAAGTTCATCAGCGGATATATAGTGCCGAGGGACATCAGCCATCGTGCGGCGTGTGCGTTGCGTATGCGAATTCGCGTACTTTATTTGCTGGCGTCACTCAACGCGGCGAGGGCAATAAGTTTCCGTTTTCTGTCTGGTACGGTGGCGGCGACCCACACTCGCTGCGGAGTGTGTACTCTTCTCGGCGACGGAAAAGAAGAGGGCGCGCACATGGCGAGAGGGAGAAGAAGTGTGTTCAGCCCACTTCAGCGACAATTTATTTGATTGAGAGAATTGATTATTACGAGATAATGGAATCATATGTGAGTGGTTCTGGATTTAATGTAAACATTTGTCAACATGTACCGGCAGTGTTCGGAATGCGGAACATTCGATGCATTCTTTTTTTTTTTTTTTTTTTTTGGGTGCTCTCGGGAACTTGCTGGGCCTTTGCTACTAAATCAAGGAGAGGTAAAGAAGAGGACACAACAATTCCCAAACCATTGATGCATGCGAGCTCCCGGCGAAACGTTCGCTTCGTTTCTTTGCCGATTTCGATTTTCGGGGTCCATAATTCTATTTACTCTCCTGATTGCACCGTATAATAATGCAATATAGCGGACTGAGCGACAATCCCGAGTGGGTTGGATGTTCGTTTTGCCTTCTGTCCTCTATGTATGACACAGAACGGGACGATTCGATTTTTGCAAAATAAAACCTCGCTCGCGTACCTCCAAGTACGTTCGACTAGCTTGGAGAACGCTGCTAGCGGCTGCTTGGAGAACCAAAAACAAAAGCGAAACGAAAGTCTGTATCTAACATCGTCTTTCGCTTCGGAGCGCTCGAATTGGGTGATCATCCGATTCCCAATCTGGCAAACAATCATCAAGATAAATCGTTAGCCCGAGCCGAAGCATAGCGTTGGTTTGATTTCTGTTCACTTTGTCTTTGCCAGCTTGCTCTAAAAAGGGCTCTGGTTGGTTGGTTGGTTGGGGGGAGCCGGTGCGAGTGGCGTTGTAAGATGTTGCTGAAAATCTGCTACCAAGATGCTGATTGGTGCAAACGAAGAGGAAGCGATACGACAACGTACCAACGTGGCGTCGTCCTAGTTTCCGGGACCGACCGTACCAATGTGTCCCTCCGGAAAAGAGCGTTGCTCTCGTTGGTACAGTATTTATCACGGACGTCAACACGATGGATCAATATGTGGATGTGGCATGGTATTCGGTTGGAGAATGGGGAAATTTACTACAACAAAAGATGAAATATTTCAACGATCCTGCCCAATATCCCCCGCTTTTTTCCTGTCCAGCAAATCGACGTTGGCGTCGTCGTTGTCGCAGTAGCGAGTTTAAATGCAATCGGTACAAACACACACACTGGACATATCCCTGGTTCGTGCTACTGAGGGAGGGAATGCTATTTGTGCAAACCGTGGCGTACCCGGTCGTCGTCGTCCAACGTCGTCAACTGTGATTTTGTATGGCACTCTCTTTCTACGCTTCCTTCTGCTGTTTGTTGTGCTGTGTTTGCTGCTAAACACCCTCCTTGTGTCCTGATGGTGCTTCCTCATGGTCTCTTCCAACCGGAGCTGCAACCAGAAGCTCGGCAGGAGCGATCGTTTGCCAACCGTTTGCATCAAGTGGCTGCAGATACAAAAAAAACATCTTTCGACTATCAGCTGTATGGTGTGTGTCTCTTTGCCTGTGCCTGGAGTGCTGCTTTCAACACACGACCATATACAGAATAAAAAACTGTGCAACAGGAATGGCAGGCTAGGAATTTGAAACCGTACAAAAATGTTGGGGGACGACAACACCCGTGTATGCGGGCGACGTAGATAAATATATTTGTTTACCTCAAAGCGTCTGCCAAGCGTCTCTTTCTCTTTTGGTTCGAATACAACCGGGTCCCGATACAAAAAGACGCACACAACAGCAGACGGTGGCAGATAGTGTGGACCCTGTGAGCAAGCGAGTGAGTCGTCCGCAATCGTAGAGTTACCCCCACACTTCGATTCCTGCTCCAGTTATGGGCCACCAGAAGTCACCGGCGACTTGGCGACTCTCCCGCGCCGCGTCTTGCAAGAGACTTCCTGTAAACTGCCTGCGGTGAATTGTTTGCCCCGACAAAGCCGAAGATCTAGCAGCACAGCAAGGAGGAGCGTGCAAGTTGTCTACAAGTGTGCTCCATAGAAGGAGCTGCCGCTGATTGGCCTCCGGATGTCGACTGCATCCGTTTCGTGCGCTTCGTACACTGGAGTTTTGCTACCAGCAGCAGCAGCAGCGGCAGCATCTACGGAATGCATAATAAAACATTTTTGGGATCGATCTTTGGGAAAATTTAAATATTGTCTTTACAATGTCGCCCGCACTGTCGGGGCCAGAATTGGTGCGGGGCAACTGCGATCGAAGATGCCGCCATGTTTAGAGCGCAACTGTCAAAATACGGTCCCCGCTGATGGCATTGTTATGTCACCGCAGTTCAAGTGGTAGCGGCTGTGCTTAGCGAGTGAGAAAGGGAGATAAAGCACAACAAACTGTCTGGCGTTGGTATTTGGCTTCGGTGGTGCTACAAATAATGTGACAACGTGAGTTTGCCACTTAATTATACTACCAACTAGTGCAGTGTGCTCAGGAGTTTGTAGTGCTGAGGGAAGCAACTCTCCCACACAGGAATGGAAGAAGTAATGGGGAGGATCCGAAAGATGAGTCCGTTTTGTTGACCGTTTATGCATTAATTTCGTTATCGTAGCCCACCCTTTCGGATCTGCTTGATGTGCTCCGAATCGGCCGGCTTTCTGCTCAATTGGAGCTCCAGTCAGCCAGTGGAGTGGTCGAATTTAATCAGCATTCAAACACCAACACAATCAAGCGCGCCCACTTGAGCGCCAGTTGCTTCTCTTTTCGCAGCCGCCTAAAGGCTGCTTGCCGGCGCGAGGCTTAAAAGCTCGCTGTTAATAATATGTTTATCTAAATGGGCACTTCCAGTGATTTAGCACGTTTGAATCACCATTGCTCATCGTCCTCCCTTCGGGTGGTTCGAGTGCTTTGGGTGTGTTGGAACTCGCACTGGAGGACCTCCGAAACACCATCTGTGGTTCAAACACAGTCCTAACCCGCTGCAGATGGGGTAGGGCATAACGTGCCTTTTTTATTAATTCTCACCCTTTGGCACCCTCTTGGAGCTCTAGCTGTACGCACCGAGCTGTGAAGTAGCTCTGCCGGCCACCACCTTTGCGTAGATTATCGTGGGTTGATCATGGGGTCGCTGCGGAGCGTTTGAATTTCTCACGGCACCTTCTCTTCCATCGGACGATCACGCGTGGCGTTTCAGGGGAAGGGAGCGCAAATAAAGAAGGCAGCAATATGCACACGCAGGCCCCAGTCGAAGTATGCGAACCATTCATATCGAATACAGGTCAATGCGGGCTAGGGCTCGTATCGGACGGCTGGGATCGAGACTATTTTTATGGCTCTGCCTGCATCAAAGCCACTCCCTTATGGCTCTGCCTGCATCAAAGCCACTCCCGGTGTTGGTAGCGCTCTGGAAGTGCGGTAAGCCCATTTATGTTCGACCCAATGGCTGGGGGTTTGGGGTGATCTCCCGCCCAGTGCGGCATCAAACAAACCCATCCCCGATTTCTTTACGTTGTTCAATAAACATGCTGCTTGGAAGTGGTTTGCATGCTGCTTTGGAAACCATGCACACGGTGTTTTGCTTCCTTTTCTGGGAGCCCTCTTGTCCCAACATGGGCAAAACGGGCATTAGAGACCACCGCCGCCGCAGTTGCTCCACGGTGCACACGGTGACAGTTGTGCAGCGATTCATCTGCCAGTTTTCTCGCACAACTGTCACTCCGTGTGCAATCTGATGTGTATGTGTCCTCCCGTTCATTAAGCTCCCATCAGGGGGAAGTGGATGGATGTTTGCAAAGTGGCAGCCGGCTCGCGGTGAACCGGCTAAACCACAACCAAATCCCGATCAATCGATCTTGATTGCCGATTGGATGTATTGGCTTTAAATGAGCGATTGATTGAACGTCCACGTCCTGGAATTCGGCATTGTTAACTTGCACGACATCCAGGGACCTGAGGCCTACCTGTCGTTGGGATGGTAATTAAAATGGACACTAACCTGTAGGGAAATCAATCTTCAAACTAGCCCATGTACTGTCGATGTACCGTAATCCTACCCTCAGCGGAAGGAAGACATTGATGTTGTACGGTTCATAAACTCATCTCCCAAGCAATTAGTGCACCAAATGACGAAATCGGGTGACGGTCAGTCGGTCGTTCTCGGATGTCTTCCCACTGACCCCTTTGCGTTCGTTCCGGACATTGTACTAATTAATCATACCGTTCCGGGGTTGGCTGAACACGAATGAGTTTACGTTTAAGGTTCTTTTGAAGTGTCGTTCTTTTCGGCCCCAAAATCCCCCAAACGCTTGCGGGGAGAACATTGCGTAAAGGTTCGTTGCGCTTCCGGAGCACCGGAACACCCCTGTCACACCGGTTGAAAGAGACCGGATAGTTCTTTAATTACTTACACCAGATGCCACTCCGACGTTCCAACGACCATCCCAAACACTCTGCGGAGCAGCGCAAGATCATTTCTCCCCGGGTTTGAGCAGTCGGTACTAAATTCTGTCATCATCTGTAACTTTGCCCCGCTGCGATGGGGTGGTAGGCAGTTGTTTAAATATAGACATGTTCACGCAAACGAATGCGTCGCGTTGCAGAGCCGATTCCGACCGATGTAGACGATTTGTTTCCCTCCATTCCTTCTACACCTTTGGCGTGAGCAATATGTGTATGTGTGCTCTGGAAAAGCAATGTTTCTTTCCACTGTTTTCTTGAGCGATTGTATCCGCACCCATATGGAGAGTTTTGTTTTGGTTTCCTCCTCCCAGGGCACTAAACCTCGGAAACCTCAATTGAGGTCATAAAATTCAAAAATCGATGAACCATGGATTTGGATACCATTCTGCGGCTCACGCTCTGGAGCGGAATGCTCGTAAGAATACGTTTTTAATGAACGTTGCTCGTACTGATACTGAGGCAGAAAGCCGAAACTGGGCGATTTTACAGCGAAGCCAATAACGACCCGATCGGTTTAATAGCTTCGAGTGCACGTTGGAATGTAAACGGCGGGAGCAAAAGCAATGCAGCTGTTTCATGATGTCAGCTACAAGCTACATGTTTGGGAGCCTCGAGTGTGACATTAATAAGCTGAAATTTCCAGCAATTTGGTGAACCAAAACAACATACTTGTTTGTGTCGCTTTCTGGAGAAAGAATCAAGAGATTGTACAGAACGCGCGTGAGACGCGGACTGGGGGCTTGATTATAGCCTTTCATGCCGATCAGAAAGCCAACGGCTCGCATCGTGCATCGTTATCCATATGGGTTACATACTGGAGTTTCTGGAGCGGTTCTCGAAATGCAAAAGGGGCATTCCTTCGGATCAACCGGAGGTCGTGTGAGCTGTTGCGTTACAGCTGGCCGCCACTTGCTCGATGCTGTTTGCCTTCCAAAACCTCCAATGCTCGGGATCACAGTTATTAATTTGAATAATGATACACTGCCTCGAAACTGACCCCCGTCTTTACAGCATGGTACACCCTCGGTTCGTGTCAATTTCCAAAGGACCTCTTCCACTGTGGAATACAAACATGCTCACACACACACACTGACAAAACAAAAAAAACAGCCCTTAAAGATTAAACCGATACAATCAAAACGCTACCGGATGGTGCGAACGAATGAACACGGGTCGAGAAGCGAAAAAAACACACATTTCGAAACACACCCCTACGCTCCGATTCCGTTAGGTTCTGCACTGAACCATGAAATGAAGGCAGTGAGACAGTCGGGGAGAGGGGGCAAGGAAAAATAGTCCGGACACTACTACTTCATCCGTGTAATTTTCAAACGACCCACAGCGTAGGTCCAATGATGGAAGTAACCTTCCCCCTGGGGGGGGGGGGGGGGGTGAGGGGGCGTGTAGGAGGAAGAAATTGCCGATGAAATTTGTCTTTTGCATTATAATTAGTTCGTTCCAGGGTTTGCCTGGACAAGGTTTTGCGGAAACTTTTCTGGATTTTTTGTTTTTGTTTTTGAAGTTCAAATGTCGAAAATCCTTGCTTCGATCAGGGTTCAGTGCACGTTTCTGCGCTGATGAAGTGCTTCAAGCGACGCCTTGTGCCTTTTAAATTACGCCCTGACCAAGTTAGTGAAGTGTGCTTGAATGATCAGAATATTTTAGAAGAGAAAGATCGTACTATTCGAAGTATTTGTGTTTGCGCGCCATCTGGTCACACCAGCACACGAATCCGTCGTTGAGTTCGTAGATTCGATTCGCTGTACGCTCCCAACATTCGAGCAGTTTGTTGAAGGGTGTCTCAAAGCTACTCCAAAGCAAACATTCGACTCGCGAGTGTTGGAACCGATCAATCTAGTTGATCCGGCTGTCGTTGTTTCGGAGGGCTACGAGCAAAGCAAGAGCAACAAAAAAAAGCTATTAAGTAACACAATCCCGACGAATTTGATGCGACCATATCGAATTATAGGTTTCCTCCCAAATCGGCACCCTTGCGACCCTTTTTGGAGGATTGCTCGCTATTTCGCCTATTTCGAGGGAGAAAACACTCTATCCAAACAAACAAACCATGGTTTGCGCATCGTGGAATGCTCACAACAACAAAAAAACGTTCCGACGAGTGTGAAATTAATTGAAAATTAATCGTTAATAGTTCGCGTTACGCTAGCAGTGCGAGTTCCCCAAACCCAAAGAAGCCCGTAAATAAATAGAAAACAAACATCAAAGTGATTCAAAGGAATCAATTTAGATGAGTATATATGTGTGTGTGTGCATGTGTTCATAGAAGCGGCACCCATCAGGTCTGGATGAGGTGTTCTTCTCCACCGAGCAAAAAAAAACTCCATTCGTTAGTCCCGCTTTTTGGGGCGATCCTCTGAAGATGAATCGAATCGTTTATCATAGATCCACCTAGAATACGGCCGCCGCAGAAAACAGAGCCAAAAAAGACGGCCCAACACACGTTGACCCTGCACGCGGCACAAGAAGGTCTCGGTCAGGTTTATGGTCCCGGCACTGCCGCTGCTCCGCTGCAGGGGGAGGATCGCTAATTTTCGAATGGGCCCATAATAAAGCATCCCATAAATCATGGGCTAATGAATTCTTCCTCCGAAAATGGGCAGGAAAACGACTGAAGAAAATTCGAAAAAAAAAACTCGCTCTCCTCTTCTTCTCGCCCTTATTACGACTTGTTTATACGTACAAACACACACTCATATAGGGCGTATGGCGTCGATCGACAATTAGGGCGTATGGCGTCGATCGACAATTAATTATTTCGCTCCTCCAAGCACGAACAAGCGAGCATCCTCCAGTGCCCAACACACAGAGTTCGTGCGCACACTTGACTTTTTGGGGTCGTAATAAGAAAATAAAATACCGCGCCTAACCAAAACAACATCCCGCGCCAGATGTGCGCGGTCCGTTTCGAGTTTTCGACCCGCCGAAACCCTTCAAACGCGCATCCTGGGGTCATGCCTTCTTCGTAGGCACGATGCACACGCCGCTTACCAGTACTGTGCGGGTCCCGCCGTGACCCTTTGTGCGCACTCGTTTGACAGTTGAAACCGTTTGTTTACATCTGCACCCGCCCGCCTGACAGTCACCGACAGTCGTGGTCGTCGTCGTATGGTGCTCAGCTGCCATACGGTTGGTGGAATGCCATTTGCGCCAGGCTTTAACGGTAACGGTCCACTCCACGAAGGGAGACACTGAGCAGGACCCCGAAGAAGGGAAATACATCTTTAGCTGTGTTCGTGCTTCCTGGTTTCCAGCCGGTTCGAAAGAGTTCAGCCGGCGTGTGTGTTCTGTATATGGAAATAGCTCCATTAATCATTTCCCCCCAAATAATCGCCCATTAGTTATGGCGAACCATGGGACACCCCAATCCTCCTTCGGGATCATCGGGAAGCGAAAGATCGAGAATTGGGTCGGACACACACATACAGGGCACCAATGGGAAGAAAGCAAATGTTGAAACAAAACTCGGCGCTTGCTTGGACATGCTAAAAACGCTCGGTTGATCGTGACCACTGGCCGGACTGGCTAGTCACGCAACGGGTGACCCATTAACTATGACATCTTCGCTTAACCTGCGCTACGACATCGTTTAGACGGGGTCCCCGGAAACATAACGTGGAAACTATGCTAACGTCGCGGCCTCAATCACCAACCCCAAAACAAAACAACAAGAAAACTCGCTTTTCTCCAATCGTCCAGCCTCGATCATCATAATTTGCTTCGTTCGTTGCAAGATCTGTACACACTAACACATCAACATTTCCGGCGACTAATTTGTGGCTATCTTCAGCTCCAAGAGAGCTTCTTTGCTGATGACCTCCCCGGGCCATTTGATGATCTTCTGAGATTTTCAATCGATCCACGCCTACCTCTCACGCTCCACGGACCATTGTCTGGAGGGAAAGAAATTAGCAATGTCCAACATCTTCCCAAAAAACACGTCGATTGAGAGCATCATCATTTCACGGCAATGGGGAAAAATAAAGATGAGCTGTATTATAGCAATACAGCACAATTTACGTACCAATTTCTTGCTACAACTGCTGCTGCTGCTGAAATGCCTCCAAAACTTTACTTGATGTGTCACAAGTCATTTAAGAGACTGGTGGGTGGTAGCACTTTCTCCAAAGAATTAACCCTCCACCTCCCGAACTCCCATTAAGTGACACCGTAATGAACGCAATTGAGGAAAAGCTCATCAGCGCTGGCGGGTCTAAAGCTACGAGGTACTGATAGCACTGGACAGCTTTTGGGGAAAGTTTGCAAATAGAAGAAATTGGAACCTCGGCGAAAGAAAGCGACGCCAGTGCAAAACTGTCAAAATCTCACCTCACATTACGGGGTGGGGTGAACGATAACAAGAGCGATGGTCCTCACCGCCATCAGCTTTCGGGCATTCACTCTCTCCCTCGCTCACTGTTTGTGACACTGACAGCACCCATTGGTCGGGTATTGGAGGCGACAGAGGAGAAGGAAGTAAAAATTTTCAGCTTCGAGCCAACATTAATTAAACTGTCAATACCGATTGCCCCGATACGGAGGGCGCAAAGTGTTCGCGGAAAATTCCGGCTCCCGGGTGTGCGCCTGGCACGAACGGATATGTCCAGGCAGACATCGTCCACGCCATCGCTGCCATCCCATTGACGGGAAATCTTTTTGCACGAAAAGCTTCTCTGGTTTTTTGTTCCTCTTTTTTTTTGCTGGTATCGTACCAGGTTTTTCGCTCTATCCATCCTTACTGTCAAACTTCTTTTCATTAGAAAGTTCAACCGAAAAATGGGCAGAACGTCCGAGAACGAGAAAAGGAGATCCCGCAAACCCACACGATGTCCTCTGTCCGAGCGATTGGCTTCCTTTTTTGCTACTCGATCCTCCTGAACAAAATGTAGATGACTTTTTTCTTCCTTTTCCTGTGTGTGTGTGTGTGTCCGCGCTATGTTACTAGCAGGGAAACTAACAGATAAAAAAAAATAGCGCCCAATCACCGCCATCCTTCTCGCATGGCGCACCAGACACACCAGAGGATGGTGAAAACTTTTACCCGCCCGGTTCTGTTTCGGTCATCTTTTGGTTATTTGACCGCATCCCGTTGGCAATAGAATGCTGGAGTGGCAGCGCAAAAGTTGCGGCAACCCCCAAAAAAACCCCACACCAGAACGGCACTGGCCAGGCGCTTGGGATGGCACTGATAAACGACGAAAGTTTTGTCGGCACCAACGGACAGTGAACGATTCCCCGAATCCGTTTTCACAGCTTTTTTTACAAGAGAAGATCCGCGGTTCTGGGTTGTGCTTGTGGCCTCGTTGCCTTAGTAACAAAACGATATCAAAGTGAGAAGTGCCATCACCATATCGTAGGACCTCCTGTTCCAAAGGGGAATACCTGTAGGAAGCGTAGAATGGCGCAACGAAGATAGACCCCGTTGCGAAATACTTTATCCTTTCGTGCTGCTCCGAAGCGAAACGCAGCAATATCTTTATCCAAGGTTTTTGCCCAAAACCTATCTCAAAAGAAACCGCACCGAGCTCGGCGCCGTGAATATCCGGCGTGCTAGGTAACTCTCCGGGAAAAAATCATTTAGTTCACCCCAGGACCGCAGAGTGTGTATGTGTGTCTTTTTTCGGCGCTGGAGCTATTTTGATAGAAAAGTGGGATCCCTGCGCGAACTTTGCGGTGGCCTGTTGCTCTCCGTCACCGTCATCTTTGGCCTCTTGGCGAAGGGTGGCGTTTGTCGTCGACGACAGCCGCAGAGATGAAAGCGGCAGTGGAACTTAAATCGGATAAAAAACGTTTCCACCCAGCGCTAGTGCGCTCGTAGTTTGACATGTAACGCAGCAGCAGCAGCAGTAGCAACATCAGCCCCCGGGGTGTCTGGCAGGCATAACATCGCAGTCGGTGGATATTCGGGAGCTGGGGGATTATTCTCGCCCAGCCCGGCAGAACCCGGAGCACACGCTTGCCCCCGAAACGTTCACGCAGTGTGTGTGTGTGTGTTTTGAGGGATGGGAGTGCTCCTTTAGTGCCGCGCGGAACCTTATTTATGGCACCGATGTCAAAGTTTAATGGTCTCGCACGGGCCAACGCACGCACGGCGCACAGTGAACCAGCGGCATCAAAATATTTTCCCAACTTGCGGCGTGTTCCAAATTGGGAGTCGCAGCTCCCTGGCTTGTCGTGTTGGGTTGCTCTTCTTCTCTTTTTGGGGTTGCAACTCCAACAGTTCCACTTCACAGAGTTGAGTTGTTTGAACACGGTTTGGTGTGCGAGCGCGACCGGTTTGAAACGGCACCAAACGGTGTCGAACTGTTCCTAAGGTGCCCCCATGTGCCCCCTGAAGGTAGGATTTTGCTTCTTTTTTTTTGTACGAAAGATCAGTTTTTGAAGCGTTCTCTCATTTCTCGCGATGGATGTTTTTCTTTCTGATGAGTGGATTTACATGCTGCCTTCGCTCGGTGGTGGTGGCAGCGACGGCGATGGACCTCCAAGTGGTGGCCGTGGATTAGTGGAGGATGTGCTGTTCAAACACTTTCCCAGCCTTTTTAATCTTCAAAAGGTTTTTCGCCCTCTCGCCACCTCGGATTTGGACGGGGAAGTACAAAAATAACCGTGCCAGGGGAGGGCAAGTGATGAAGCATGGACCACGAACCACTGCAGAACTATTGATGTCTTCGTTCGTTTCCACACACTTTTTGATCAACTCCAGCCTAAGCAGCCCGTTAATTTCGCACACTTAATCAAACGAGTAGCAGCAGCCCCCGCCAAAACGCGTCTCGATTCGACCCGGGTTTTCTCCAATCGCCAAGCTAATCAACACTTTGTGCGAGGTCGACGAGCTAGAAACCATTTCCCAGCCGCATCCCATTTGTTTTTGACATTTCTATCAATGGGTTTCGGATTTCTGGGGGGAAGATTTATCGCCTCCGGTACGGATCGATCTGTCGTCGGAAACTCCCGCTTGGACTGGGGTAACAGTTGGGAGGGAAGAGGACCATCTCCCAGTGCGATACCACACTTGACCCGTACGAACCCAGGCGCTCTGCCATATACGTTGCGAGCGATACACAGGCCCGAAGTACCTGCGCACTTTCTTCGACACAAACGGTGTGGAAGAAAGAGGGAAGCATATGTACACGAGAACCTAACAAGCCCTTTGACAGCATCCCAAGGATCCTTCCCCAACCGTGTGGCAAACAAACAACCATTGAAAGCTAAATAAAGCGCAGCCAAACAAAGGTATGCCTAATTTAAGAAAAACCCAACGAAAGGTCCCTTTCCACGCAGGGCAATTGCTGCGGGCGGAGGGGTTGGCGAGGTTGGCCGATGAAGTAAGGCATATTTCATAAATTGTATTATATTGTAATTTTCCCTCCACCCGTGCTCCACCCGTCACAAACCGTCCAAGTGGATGTATGGATCGATAAATCAAACGCACCCGATGGTGGATGCGAAAGCGAAGATGAAAAATGCGCTGCCATGTAGCGACCAAAAAGGCGCAAAAGCCGCTTTTGCTGAGGTCCCCGGAGGCAACAAAGTCACCGGTAAGCTTCACCGGTGAAAACGGCAAATACAAACACGGGGCCGGGGTACCGTTGGCATTGGCCAATTGTTCCATCTCTCGCGTGCGTCACATCTGATTTGAAATTGGGTTCCCAAAAAAGGAACCACCGCTCACGGGGGGATTCGTATTGTGAATGTTATTGAATCGAGCATGTGGGATGAGATGTCATTCAATTCTAATAAATCATAATCCTTTCGAATTGCCAATCCGGCCGCCGAGTAAGTGAGCGATTGTGTGCCGTTGACAACGAACGTCCCGAAAACCACGGTTTCTCGTCTTCGCGTCGCATGCGCGTCGCCGACTTTGTAAGGAATTTCTACGACAGTGCGTAAGAGCTGGGAGGATTTTCGGAACATCAGCTTCCAGCATCGGCCTTCTAATTGCCTATTATTTGCAAAAGCGTTATCTCCCTCTCCGCGCTGCCAATTGCGTTTGTGTCTTCGAGTTGATTTCCCTATACACAAATGTCAATGAATGTGTCTTCTCTCCCGCACTGGGTAATAACAACGACCTCAGGGGGTGCCATGTTGTTGGGACTGCTCCAGCGTCCAAAGCTCTGGTGCTGTTTTTATTATAGCGTAGATTCGATCCAATTAACCGCAAACAGAACTCCGGCCCGTATGTAGCCCGGTCCGTCCATTATCAATGGTAGGGTCCAGTGAGAGCGTACCTCACCCAAGGAATGTTAACTTCACAACTTAACCTCACTTTGGGACCGAAAGTTTGCAGCTCCAATAGCCAACGTCTCCAAAACGCAGGCTATTGCAGGCTAAAAAGGAAGTCATCAGAAAGCCCTTCCGGAGAGCAAGAGAGCAGGGGAGCCGGAGATGAAAATAAACAATGGCAGAAGAATGCAACTGTGCCGGGGGGGATGTTTGTTCCGGAGGCAAAGGAAAGCATGTGGCGCCACAGCGCCACCCTTCGTCACAAAACCGACCCAACCCCTTCGACTCAATTATCGCAAGACAATAGACAATATTGCCTGTGCCATCGACTTGCAGAGGCTTGTCGCATTATCGCATTTCTCCTTTTTTGTGTGGAGACGATGCCGTCGTGCCCGGCAGGTCGCTAGGTGGACGAAGGGCACAATGCCTACCTTTTGCGGTACAGTGAGCGCAACGAGACGCTGTGGGTGCATTGTGTAGTTGGGTTAATTTTGCGTCTGCCACAACACCGAGGGGAAGGGCAGCTCGTTCAAGCATCGTTTACTCGGCAGAATGTGACAGTTTTGCTGTGTGCGGATGTGTACATGGATGTTGCCGCCATTCCCGCACCGACGTCCATTTACAATCGCATCATGAAAAGTAGTCTGTAGTGTGTTTTAATTCTACCATTTGCTGGGATGATGTATGCCTAATAATAAAACCACGATTCTTTCCTTTCTCTCTCTCGTTCCAGGTTCGTATACTAAAACGGGGATAGTGCGTAGAGTTTGTAAGAACAGTTGGACCATCCATCGTGCGCCGTCGATGTCTGCAATTCAATGCCGTGAGCGTGAGACAGGAAAGCTTGATGCGTTCTTGTTGGTTTGTCCTGCGGTAGAAAATACTAATACTAAAACCCAGTCCGGGACGATAACCACTCCAAAGCAGCGCACAAGATTAACAAACAATAGACGATTGGTCATCTAAAGAGTTACCTCTTTACCATAAAGCAAAAATCGTCCCCCATTACCCTGATAGGCCGAGGTCTCATAGCGTTTAACGATACCCTTGTAACCCACCACCCCTCGCACTCTCCTACACACACCAACACACACCTTCATCTTTCACCTTTCTTTCCGTGTGCCCGCGATACCATTCGCACAACTCCTTCACCAATGTTCCCAACATGGGTGAGTGTACCGTTCATTGA
>KI921041.1:0-13563 GCA_000473525.2 Anopheles melas | reverse complement strand
AAATATGTTAGCTTGATTACACGAAGACTATAGAAGCTATTAAAATAATTAGCAGTTAATTAAAAGATAAAAAACGACAGAAGAATATTAATCCCTAACGAAATCAGGATGACATGTTTGGTATTCGTAACAAGATATTCATAAAAATGCGATATAATTTTCTGGACTTTTCAGGAAATTAGGGGCCCCAATTATACCCCCGCTTAGGGCCCCGGGATGGATAAATCCGCTTCTGCTACTACCACACAATTTATTGGAGAAATTGGATACTTATCAATGATGAAACGGCTTAAAGCTAACACAGAACTATAACCCCCCCCCCTTATGTGCCCCCTCTGAAAGAAATTTTTACATTTTTTATAACACACATATATTACTTTGTGTCATAAGTAGTGTAAGGTAATTAACGAAAGTTTCCATTGTCTATTGCCATCTAAATAGAAAAAAATCTAGCATCAGACTGCTTCATTGTTTGGAAGTAGGCGTTAACATGTTCGGCGATTCTGTAGTGCTGTCACTTTCGTATCCCTTGGACTGCAGTTTGGATCATTCTCATCAAAACAAACGAAAACTGTTTATAAAATACGCTTGTTTCAACTAGTTTATGTATTAAACCGCTTGAGAAACGATTATTTGCTTCTTTTAAGACATTTAAGAATTAAAAATTAAACTCTGTGGCACAGGGTGTAAACACAACAAATGACAACACTACAGAATCGCTGAACTTATCAACGCCTACTTCCGAACAATTCTATATCACGCTGAAAGAGTCTATTATATGCCTTAACAAAACTAAAACTCGCTGAACATGTATATATAGTCCTCGAAAACCCTGTAATTGAGCATTATCACAAAATTTTCCAGCATCATTTTTTTTTATTTTTCATCTAATTTATAATTAATTGACAGCCCCTGAAAATGAATACAATTATTGTAAAAATGCATCTGCCTACAAATGTATGTTTCACGGAGCTATCAATTCGAATGTAAGTAGTTGCGTCATACATGATATCAGCTATTTAAAGCGCATTGGAAAGTCAGGTTGGCCAAACTACTAACGAAACACTCTCTCCCATAGCGGAGAAAGTACCAAAGCTGAAGGCTTTTCAATTCGCAAGGTGACACTAGACATCTCCAAAATCATCCTATTTCAGGTAAGATATAGTACACATACATTAGTGGGCATTTGATGCAACAAAATAACCTTCATTATAGAGGAATATAAGTTATAAAAATAAAAATGTCACTTTATACGTCCAAAGATACACCAAACTGTAAAAAAAAACATCTCCCCACCAGTCTACAACTCTTTCTATTTTTCTCTTCAATTTTATCTTCCTCTCTTAAAAATCATCACTTTCATTTCTCTCTACTACATTCTCAAATAGATATATCCAGAGATACTTCGCATTCGCTTGAGTGCAATGCAGTCTCCAGGCGATGCTCCACACCAGTGACGGTGCCTAAAGAGACAGCGTTCGTAATACGTAATAAACCTTTACCCCGGCAGCACATGGCTTCTTCATGAGAATACGTCATGATTGCTCACACGTTTGTGCTCCACGTTTACGTGATTATGGCGCACTGTGACGCATGACGAGAGTCCTGCGAGAAACCGACTTGTTGCTGTTTCCAATTGACGAATTATTCTTCTCAATTCGCTCCTGTGGATTCAACGGAGGGTTCGATTTTTGGTTACGGTCCCGCAATAGTACCAAATAAATCATTCGATTATTATCCCGTTGCATTGTTGCACCTCCAGAACAAGCATATGCTTCAGCGAACATTAATCTAGTTGGATGCATTTCTTAAGCATTTATCTTCCTGTTGCATACAATCCGCTCTATATTGCTTGATTCAGAAGAATGCTGTTCTATATTTACGTTACTCAGCTATCGTTAAGGAAAATTGAATTCGTTTTCAATCAATTTTCTACACATGGTTTTTATTTGGTTTAGTATGAAAACAGAAGAGTTTCTCACAATCGCCACCTTACGTCATGAGACGCTGCAGCAAATGAAGCATAACGTAAGCGCCACCGCCGCATCAAATGCACAAAATGCTATACCAGCATAACCTATTGTGTGCTACAGCTCTCTGGCTACATTTTCCGCCCCTTCGACAACTCATCGGCAGAGCAGTGTAATAGCTTTGCAATGTGAAATGTTCCCACTCATCGCCGTATAGTGTTTCCCTGTCTCTCTATAACATCGGGCTTGTTCCTCTTGCCGTTATTCAAAAACCCGTTCGATCGAAACCGATACCAACGAAGGTAGACTTCAAGTTTCCATTCGGCCAAACAAGCTTATGCTTTATGCTGTTCGGCGGTTAAACGTGGTTTACGTGTTACGCAAACGGATTGTGGCTATTGTTGCGATGCAGAAATAGTCCATCGTCGTCTCGATTTTTATTCATCCATACCTGACCACCAGACGCTTCTGTTACACTATGCACAGTAATGCTCACACTTATTCAAGTTGATCATACAAGAGGAAAGCTGTACGAAATATCTTACCTCTAAATTATAATTTGTCTCCAATCTATTTTCATTATATATTTTTAGAGGAAATTTTCTTTTGAAGTATCATCAAGTTTCGACGTATATACTATTGAATATACCGGATGTAACATCCATTCCTAACGGCCGTGAAGCCAAAATGATGTAAATTAAATGACACCATTTAGAGCATTAGCATGGCGAGTAAATCAATGATCAACAACATGATCACTATTGGATCAAAATAAGTAAAATTATTAATTTTGTGCCTAGCAGCTGCTATACAGTTGATCAATCTTATAGTGCTGCAAATACGCAACAAGTCGGAGAACTTAATTCAATAAAGCGAAACGAAATCTTCTTTGTATTCTATTAGAATACACGCATTAATCATAATATCAAAAATAATTCAAATCATCAAAAAATGGGTGAAAATTGTCTGTACCAATCACAAGGATAGCAAATAGACGTTTGCTGTGAAATTGATTATTCTATTGACCAAATGTAGTTTTTTTTCTCCGACAGCAAGTCACAATACACAGAACGTCATAAATCATCTCATTACTTCAAAATTCGGAAATCATTTTTAAAAAACAAAAAAGAGGAACATCCTCAAATGTCAAAGTTTTGCATATAATGTAGGAAAAAACACTCACTACACCACCTCACTACAAATAAGGCAGATGAACGCTACGTGTCACCCTCAGCAAATAGTTTCTTAGGTTTCATACGAGTATTTAGAACTCCCACAGCTGATAACTCATACACGTATATGCTTCTGTACGCTACACACACACACACACACACACACACACACACACACACACACACACACACTCAGCATATGGAAACGCTCGAGCCCTGCGAATTACCCTCTTTTGACAACGTCTGTTGCCCATGTAGATGTCCCTCAATCAACATCATTGTGACCTCCGCGCGAAAAAAAATCCTTTAAACACAGCGCAGCTTTTACCTAGACAGTTGTTAGCAATGTGCCAGCGATCAGTAACTCAACGCATAGCTAGTGCAGTTTAGTGCAGTTTACAATAGTTCTACAATATTGTAAATTTTTGGTTGATATTCATATGTTTGTATAATATCCGTAAGCTATATATAAATATACATATAACTATTTTTAATATGTAATTTGCTCAATCTTGGGTGAAAAAAACCGCATGCGATAGTTTCCGATGTCTACAATTATCATGCCGTATTCTTTCTCCTCCACACATAAAAAATTCCTTTTTCTCGACTGCTTTTTCATAGTTTACGGTAACCGTACTCCCATTGTGTAAAGTTTGATTGAAAGGAAATAAGAGAAGAGAGACAATGTTTTTAAGTAAAAACGATCATGACGACCTACGGTATTATTCAATCATTCAATATATTAATTTTTCGTTCAATCTAATACTTTATGTACGAATCGTCTGAGTACACCTTAGATAAGATGTCCTTCCATAGCTCATAAAATGAAATGTATTCCACCCAATATGGATTGTGGCGCCTATTATTAAACAATACGACCTATCCTCCTCAATTAAAAAAAAAAACAATCTATCCCGACCAATATTATATTTTAGGAAAAGGATAATAGTTTTAATCTTGACATATTATTATCATATCAACATATTATCAAAGAATCAATGATACATATCAATCATACCAATAGCACAGTTTAGCGATGTTAGGCGAGATCTACATTTAGTAAGACTGTTAACTGCCCCACATTTGAATCGCTCCGCAAACAATCTAATGAATCTCGCCAAGTAAATGTAGGTACTTACGGTATTGCACCCGAAAAACAATACATTCGATGGTGGTTGCGCGTTGGTGCGAGAACATTTTTTGATCTTACCACCCCATCATATGCAACGATGAAGGTGACAATTATGATGATGAAGATAATGACGAAGTGGTCCTTGCCAGGTTGTATCTCGTGTGTTGGTCTGCACCGACACCGGTTACACTACTACCACTACTACTACCTCAGGCATTACCAGCGTATCGCGCCATGACGCCCAATGCCAGAGAGTACGATACATTTACCCGCTACACGTCAGTATGTATGAGCTACAATGAACTCGTTTTGTGTGCGTCTGGCCATCGAAAGAAACGAAGCAGCAACTGTCTAACGGTGTCAAATATTTAGGCCACCACCATCGACCCAGCAGAAGGAGCCTCAATCCTCAATCAAATCATCTTTCAACATGCTTGTTTAAGTTGGCAACAACTTTCCTTTCATCGAGTTCCAAACATCATTTTAAAAGATATGCTGATAAATCTGTACAATTAAGACAATCGAACAAACAATAATATAAGTCGAATCTACTTGTAACATTATTCGAAGCAGGCGAATAAAACACTTTCTTATTTCAAAATTTTCATCTAATTTTACAAAGCACAAGTCGCCAGACTTATTGTATTGTTATAACTTTCCAATTTGACATTTCATTGTCGACAGTTAGTTGCAGTATAGGGGAGCGCGTATAATAAAGTTTAATTACGCAACTCTATGATCAGCGTGTTTTTCATAATGCTTACTATCACCCCAAGGGCAATACGGTAGTACCGCACCCAGTAAAAAAACAGTAACCCGGAACCTGTGCGCCGTAAAGTCGTGTATTCAATCGAACTCACCCCACAGACGGATTTCAGTGCACATTTTGCCTTGGTTCGAATACTTTCATTTTCCTCACAATCCGTCAGATTCCGATGGTTCGGTCAGCGGTGAATGTCAAAACTACATTCAAGTGCCACCTCTCCGTCCTACATCAAACCCTTCAGGTGCTCAAGGGTGCTATCGATGCTTACCGCTAAAAGTTTCCGCACTGTTACAACGTTGTATTAATGATTGAAAGTGCTCAATAATGTTCAACAAAATGTGGTTTTCACTACTGAGTGTATGTGCGTGTGTGTTATAATACTGAGAAATTATAATTTCGACGTTAACTGTATCATGTGTCGTTGCCATCTTTTTTATTTCGTTAACTTGGCTTGTTTAAAATCAAGAACCCAAATGTCTAGTCAAACCTTCAAATGTGGCGTAATTTTTCTATTTAAAAAATCGCTTCACATTCAAGGGTTGAAAGCCACAAAGCTTAACAAATACAACTGCTAGTTCTACATGAAAGCTTTGAATGTATTTCTTTGAGGGCTATGTCGTGAAGGTAAGAACTAGTCGGTACAAGCAAACTAAAACAACAGCTTCTAGAGCGCTTGTCTAGTCTAAAGATCCCAGCTAAGTAACGACGACACTGACTTGAAAATGTGAAAATGCCAAAACAAGATCGTTGATAGCTTTTCGCGTGAAGGTTTGTGTTAACGCGTAACCGTAAATTTTCCACATTTAAATTTACAGTATGTTGCAAAGCTAGTACACATTGTAAAATAACGGATTTAAATCCTTATTCTTGGCAAATGTGCTTTACCTCCCCCCTGGAATATCAAATAAACTTTTTATGATGCAGACAGAAATGACACACAGAAAAGACGGATATGAAGCAATATAAAATTATCGTTTTATAGGTAGTCAAACTTAACGACACGTGCAGACAGAAGAGATTCAATTATGTTTCGATATGTTTTGTTTATCTGCCACGTGCGACCTGCTCACGCTCTCGGAAATGCATTTCCCAAGGAATCTCCCCCCCCTCCCCAGCATCCCAAATGTGGTGCAACAGATGGACGTGCTTTTGCTTACAAGTACTGTAACTAACGATTTACAACCGGCATTTTACTACTAACCTGCGTGCGTTGAAACTCTTCAATGGCTCGCAGAGCCGAGTCGGTCAGCTTGACGAAAATCAACTCCTTGTTCTCATCGTTCAGGCTGCCTTGCTGTGACAATCCATAGCTTCCAGCACACAAAGCAGCCATCTTGGCAACGAGGTGCTGCACTCTGTCCAACTGATAACCAGATGGAACCAATGGTGGTGGTCGTAATGGCACTGGGCACAGGTGTGCGTGGAGAATTAGGAAGAGCAACGACTAGGTGCTCGCTCGTGGCAGCAGACGATGGCTTTTCTGCGTCTTGCTGCCAATGCTGCAGAGGAAAACAATGGTTGCACTACCGCTCAGCAACCTTGCGCCAGGGCAGCATACAGACAAGAGACAAGGGACGGTCGAAAGAGAACGGCGACTGTATATTTTGTGAATGTATGCGTGTGTGTATATATATTATATATATATATATATATAGAGTGAGCAATGCAAGGTAGCAGCAACCGTTGTCGTTGTTGCTCTTGTTGTTGGTTGTGTTGTTGTTACTGCTGTTGCTACTGCGTGTACTGTTGATGTTGTTGTTGTTTTTGTTATTGTTGTTGTTGCAACACAACCACCGTTTATGTCGGTCGGCCAAACCTTCAGCTTCCACAGTACCAACCAACAACAATAGTAGTAGCCGCTCACAACTACACACGAAATCGCACACGGTGTTGTTACTTTGCTGCCAATTTGCTTCTGTAGTACTTCTGTATCGTCGCGAAGGCAGCAGCTATGGGCTACGTGACAGCACACCAGTGCACTAATTCTAGACACTGCGATATGCGCCGTTGCTGATCTTGCTACTGATCACTGGACACTTCTTTTCACTTTGTTATCTTTTGACACGTTTGACGACCGCAATGCCACATACACCTACACTGTGTGCAATACTACAGGAATTCGCAATATTTCACCCGCTTTCCGTCGTTATTTCGATATATTTTGGTGAGCCACCCTTTGCTCTACACACACGCACACACACACACGCGCGCGCACAGCAGCTCTACAGTGTGTGCTGTGGTTCGGTGGCTCTATATTACTTCCCCCGTCGTTCACTTTCCGCTCGAAGCAGCAACACACAGCACTCTTTGCCGTTGGAGGTTCCACCGATTTTGCCACGTTAAATTTTCAATGAAATATTTCTTCTTTTTATCTTTTCGTTCAACTCTTTAGCTCTCTCTCGCTCGCGCTCCAACACTCTCGGCAGTGGTGCAGCCCAGCTGCTCTGGCTCACTCGCGCACGGGGTCGACCGGAGAGCACGCAAAAAGCACACCGCTCTCGTGTGTGCACGCACGCACACGTACCGTACGCACACAACCCCACGAACAGCACGCGCAGCGCGCACACATACGCACACACTTGTGTATCAAAGCGCGTGCGCGCACCTACTCCTTCGCTCGCTCTTTCGCTCCCTCTCTCTCGCGCCGCGTAATACGAAAGCTGCACGGTAAAAGGCAACACACCAAGATCTTAACCTAACGGACACAAACGGAATCTTTTTCGCGTGTAAATATTTCTTTTCTGCGTTTCACACGATGGACGACTAAATATACTTCGCGGTGCCAAAATATGCCACACACTTTATATCAGTTCTATTATCTGCGCCTTTAGTTCCGAGGCCGCACAAACCAATACACTACTTCGCCAGCAAAGACGCACATTCAAAACCACTGTCAGCCTCGAGAGTGCGGTCTCGAGCAAACCAATCCACTACACTGAATGCACTATGAATCCGGTTTTCCTCCTTCCTACGAAACACAAGACAGCACACGCCACCACTGCCTCCTGTGATCAATCCCGTTAAGGTAATAGAGAGAGAGGATGGTGAGGGGGGGGGGGATGATGGAATGGGGGGAAGGTAGAGAGAGATAGGCAGTTCTTACTGTTGTTGCCTTTAGTGTTGTGCTCCACAGTAAATGTTTCGCAATAGTAGACTGATCCAGCTATGGACGACTGGTTGGATTCTTATGAGAGGATATTTTCTCTTAAAACATTTGATCACTTTCTCTCGTTGACTTTGGTCGCAATTCAACTGTCTCGGCGCGGTTCAATATGTTGCAATTGCAATTGGCTCGTGTCTCTATGTACATGCAATTTCTTCAACAGGGCCGATATGCACTCCACCGCCTGCTCGATGTTTCTGTTACAAAATGGAAAGGGTTTTCCATTAGCAGGGCTGCGATACGTTGACAAAAACGAGCGTAAACACGTTTCAGTACAAGTATCGAAGAACTGTGGCTGGTTTGGGTTATGCTATTGTTATTGTTCAATTTTACATCCTCTTTTGATTTGATTTTACAACTGGGTGCCGTTACGCTTTGCTAAGGCCAACAATAACAAGCAGCATAACTTTGTGTTTAAAGAGTACGAATGTAAAACGGACGACACCGATTTCATGCGTTCTGTAATGCGATTACATATGGAACATTAAAACTGAGAATCAGTAGCAGCAGAAAACAGAAATGGTAGAAAACCATCACAAAACCATTATTTCAATTCCGATTCCCAATCTATCGTGCGCGTGTAAACTTGAATGAGCAAAAAAACCTTTTCAATGGCATCGTGGCAACTATTCCATTCTATGCGCAAAAACTATCTCACCTTGACCCACTCTACAGCAAATGATGAAGAATGCCGGCCATACTGTAGCTCATATATTCTTCCGCGATTATATTTTACATTTTGCTAAGCTATTAGATTTTAAAGAGCAAAAAGGCCGTGAAGTATATTCAACGGTAGCGCGGTATTAAAAAAAACCGTATCACCTTTACCTATTGTATGTTAG
The DNA here is from genome assembly GCA_000473525.2 of Anopheles melas. Lineage (NCBI taxonomy): Eukaryota > Metazoa > Arthropoda > Insecta > Diptera > Culicidae > Anopheles > Anopheles melas. The sequence goes on along the minus strand of KI921041.1, from coordinate 4,518 downwards.
CAAAGGAAGTGTGCTAGGGAGCAACGTTCTCCGTTGAAATTTTTGTCAATATATTCCCTCTTTCTTATTGTTGATAGAAGAAGGACCAACCACTGTAATGCAACATTGCGTCGCATAATCATCAAGCACTGGCGCACACACGGAGGGGTACGCATCTGCCACACGTCTTCTTGGCTCACATCACAAAGTGCACACACTGGGACAAGGGAGACTTTAAACGCTTCTTTTACTTTTTCAACGATGTTTGATCGTATCGAAAAGCAAGCTCTTTCTTTTCCGATCCAGCCTTGAGCCGAAAAAGTAGCACTGCCATGTGTAATAGGGGTCAGCTCCTGTCCACGCATACATCCTAGGTGATTGTGTGTGCTCATCCGCCACATTGAACGTACACCGCTAGCAAACCTCTTTCCATCCATATGGGTGAAATAGAATTACCTTTTTTATCTTTCCTTCTATCTTTGTGTCCGGCTGGCCTAGCAAGAATAAAATCTACACCACACACGAAAAGGCAACAAGAAAAAAACTAATGTAACCTGCAGGTCACACTGATTGGATGGTGTACCGTGCTGTTGTTCACAAATACAGAGGCGATCTTGCACACATGTTGAGCTCGCATATTTGCGCATACGTTCGAATGCACGATGAAAAAACGCCGATCCAAACGAACTAAACACACCAACCGACTGAAACGACACACCGACCACTACGGGGCGCGATAGGAGAGAGAGACTTGGACACGCACGCACACGACATTAGACAAGCAGGCGAAGGAAGAAAGAAAAAAAAACCTCTCGCCTGATCGACCAGATGTGGAAACCAAGGGACACTAGATTGACTGAGACGATTCAAGGCACGATACCGTACCTGCTGGATTTCCTCACTTTTGAATAATTCGTAATGAGTCTGATCTGAGTCTGCCACGGTAGCCCTACCCCTACCCCTACCCCTGCGTACATGCTTCCTCTGCTTTCCTTCCCATTCCGTGGGCCTGCAACGTTACTCATCGTGATCACTTTGTCTGGCTCGCTGCTTCTCGCTCCCTCTTACGTCACACTGGCTCGTGGCATTCCCCTTCACCAGCAGATTGCCAAAAATTGCTGCAATCCAAGGGCCAATGACAGCGGAACGAGAATAGTTTAGCCGTATGTCGCTGCACCTATTCTATATACCATTTGTACCCAGCTGTGAAACGTGTGATCTACTTATGTTACCCACTCTTTGTCTATTTGCTAACCCACACTGCAGCCAACAGCCTGTTGAAGGATGTGTTAATCTTATCCATTAGCCGTCGCACACGGGCCCACTACAAATTACTACTGTCGGTCCGCATTACATTCTCTATTACCACGGAGAGTGCTTGAAAACACGCACTGCAAACTCACTATTGGCTGGGGAAAATTGGTAACGAGGAATTATGCACAAAACCCTTCCTGATAAGGTTTTGTAATGGATTTTCACACTCTTCTAGTTCACTGCTTTCGCGCACTCGAATCTACCCGCTACACACAATGAGGCCACACACACTTTCTCGCTTTCTGGTGACGACGACGACGACGACGACGACGGCGAAGCAACGACTCGTCGAAAAGGTGAGAGCGATCCTGCCACTGACGTCCAAAATCTCCTACATTCACTCCTTGCCACCTTTCCACGTACCTTTCCGTAACGCGCACTGTGCGTTTCAGAACATTTATTCTTCCACACCACACGCCATTGGCTTTCCGCGAGTTCCGGCAGCGATGTTAGCACTTTTTGTAGTTAGCTTCAGAGAGATTAAAATATGTCTTGAGGTATCTAAAACATCCTAAAAACGCTTTTAAAATAAACCTTTTGACACCTTGTCACTTTGTGCACAGTACAGCGCGCAAAAAGTTACACATGCACTCAAACGTAAAATGTCATCAATAAAACATGATATTGTATAATGTCTAACATATGTACATTTGAATCGTTCAATTGCTTAAACAAATAAAAGGCTTTTTTATTACAATGGATATTAGAATGTACTCACGGTTGTACACGAACGGCGGACGATGCCATCCACAATTGGTATGGTGTGTGTTTTTTTGTACCCATCTGTTTCTGCATACCCGTCACAACAAACTCTACTGTGTGTGCGTGTATCGAAATGTCTGTCAAAATTGACAAGTTTATTCGTGTCGGTTCAATCCGGAAATATGTTTTGTATTTTTTGTTCAAACAAACCAATGCATCGTTATCTCGTTGCGAGGGCAGATATTTCTCAATTTATGTTCAGGGATAAACGATGTGGACGATGTAAATTCCGTATGTCGACATGTCGAGTAGGGATCAGGCTTTCTCCATTTTAGTATACTATTTTTTTTAATAATCAATTAAATTATGCAGTAATGTAAGTCGATTTATTTTTATTTCCATTCACTTCATATATAGTTTGTGATGATGTATTGCTACACTTCTTGCAGCTCATGTGCGCGACATAAACACCAGGAAAATTGTTAAACTAATGTTCAGAAAATTCAAAGAAAACTAAGGTTGACTCTGTGAATGTATTTGTATACGTGATTGCACTCAATTGTCTCATATATTTAAATTTATTGAAAACTGATGCATAGCTGCAAATTTACATACCCTGATGGTCGGATTTTCTGTTTGAATGTATTTGTATACGTGATTGCACTCAATTGTCTCATATATTTAAATTTATTGAAAACTGATTTACTTCGATGTTGTATTCCAACGAAAAACTATAAAACTAATAAGGTTTCTATTCTATTTTTCACCAAATGTGAACATTTTGGGAAAAAGTATAATGCTTGCTGGAACTGTGTTCCCAAAGTGTGGTGTTCACCAAATGTGAACATTTTGGGAAAAAGTATAATGCTTGCTGGAACTGTGTTCCCAAAGTGTGGTTTCGATTCGAACACCTCTGCGCATGTTGATTACTTTGACAAAGTCCCGACAAAAAAACCTTTGGATATTTAACTATAAACGGCACAGTACATGTGGCAATTGGCAAAATGTCCGCAATGAAAATGAGCACAACATCATATCGAGCACTCCAGCACGTATGCTTTGCCGAAAAGGCCATCACACTATATTTTTGCCTTTTTCAAACGCTGTCTTGCTTGTGCTTTTGTGTATCGATTCCTTTCGTGACGTGGTTCGCCCGTTTGTGAGGTATCCTCGTGCTCTTCTTGCTTTTGAAAATCTGGAGTTGAAATTAAAAATACAAAAAGAAAGTTTATCTTTAATACCACTAACTTGGGTAATCAAATTTAAGTGAATGAATGTAATTTTAACCATTCGAAACACTGCTTTAGGGTCGCATCTTTCTTGAGAAACGATGAAATTACCTTCTAATATGTCAATTGGCGGATCAAGCAGACCTTTTCGCTGCAATTTTTTGTAGTACCATACTAATTTTGCTACTCCGAATCCCATGCTAGTGATCACCATTATGATGAATACCATTAACGAAGAATACTGAGAGGGGAAAAACAGAATACATGTAAGCTAAAGATTGGTCTTTGCGATACCTGCATAGCTGCAAATTTACATACCCTGATGGTCGGATTTTCTGTTAGCAACATATCGGCCAGCACGATGCACAAGCCGATCACACAGCCAATCGCACTGCCAATGAATGGAGAACGCTTTTCGTCCTCTCGCTCTTTGTTGCTTAACGTGGCAGCTTTCCGTGCAGCCTGAATGATTCCCATATCCTGTGGTTGAAGTTGTAGCGCCTTGCCGTACGAGAGCAGCGCTGTGTCGTACTGGCCCACAGCCATGCTCACTTCCGCCTTCCGGAAGTACCCTTTTGCCCAGGTAGGGTTCAGTGTGATCGCCTTGTCTGCGTCTGCATTGGCGTAGTAGTACTGCAGCATCTTGCAGAAGGCCAACGATCGATTACTGTACAGTATAGGATCCGCGGGACTAAGCTTGATGGCATGAGTGTAATGAAGGATCGCTTCGGTGAAGTTGCCGGCTTTCACACACCGATTTCCTTCCTCTTTCAGTTCATCCGCCGTCAGATTAAGGTTACTCTTGCCTGTCTCCTTTTCTGTTGGCTTTGGTTTCTCACTGCTGCCCTTGGACTGTGACTGAATGGAGGAACAAGTATTTTTATTCACGTTTGCTCCAATTAGTTGCCTACTTTAACTCTAGGGGACATGCCTCCATAACTTACCATTGTGTTACCCAGGAACGATCAACTCCGACCAAAAGCAGGATATCAACTCAGTCTGCTGTAACCTTTAACGCACAATGCCGTGCAATTTTTTAACTATCTAATGAGCAAAACTAGCAAATTACATGCACACAACTAGTCATACTAACGTGTCTTTTTTCTTTGCAAAGGAAAAATCGACATCAATGTTTTTGTTGATACAGGGGATAGATGTGTGCGTGTGGCGAAATGTCATCATTATCTGGGGGCGCAGGTTTTGACACTAGCTTCGTTAAATATAAAGATAGCAGCAGGCCTCGACGTACGCTCATACACTAGAGATGGGTTCTCTGGATCGCACCCACGGTTCC
>AXCO02006721.1:0-16097 GCA_000473525.2 Anopheles melas | reverse complement strand
GCTGAATGCTTTCAATTCTCAAACAACCATCAATAGTATGAGGATTCCAGATGATACTAGCATATTCAAGAAGAGGCCTTACCAGAGCACAATAAAGGATTCTTAGGAAGCTTTGATCTCTAAAAATAGAGGTAAAACGTAAAATAAACCCAAGGGTTCGATTAGCTTTTAGTAGAACCTCATCAAGCTGCAGTTTAAAGTTAAGTTTTTAATCGCTCAGTACGGAGTATTGGGATGAATGATACTAAATGGATGTAAATATAGAGTTTTATCTAATTATTACAAGGTAGTACACATTATGTAGGTGATATCTAATTGCAAGTCACGTCAGCTTTAACATTAATGATGCTAATCTATCAAAAAATTGAAATTCAATGATTTTCAATGATGCATTAAAGCTTAAAGCCTTAAACCATCGAATTTCTCATCGAACAATGTTGACATTGTCGCCTCTTTTTATAAAAACTAACAGCCAACAGATGCTGTATAACGTTCTTCTACCCTAGTATGACTTTTCTCTTTCGTATTTTAATTTATTTTAACACCGCAAGATTATGCACAGTCATTTTCGAGGTCACCATAAAAATTAAAAAAAAAAAACCGCTACCTTAAAAAATCATCTTGCTTTAAAATACTGAATAAAGGAAAGCATAGCAAATATTATCCCCTGGTTTTGAAAAGAAATTTTTATCTGGCGAAGTTTCTACTTTCCTTCTCCTTCGTGTCTATCTCGTCTGTGTGTTTTCGTGTACTGAATTACACACTGTACTGACCAACAAAATATTATGTTACTCTTTTTTTTCTCATAAAAAAGTAATTATGCTCAATATAGTTCCAACACAGTGCGCCGTCCCTTGGTAAACTCCCAACGTACTAATTTCTCTTCCCCAACCTTGAGCATGATCCTTTATCGATGAAAACGTCCCAACTGTCATTAGTTCGAACCGATCCGAGCAAAACACTCGGGGGACACGACTCTAACGAGCTTCGAAAATTTTGTTCGTCTTTCTTGCTATCTCATCAATCCACTCAATCCACCATCCTCCTTTGCGCAACTTATCACAAAATTGACGTCAACAATAACAGAAGCTAGAGGAAAAAAATTAAACAAACTTTTAAATCGATTCTAGTGGAAGTCTACAGCCATGCTACTTCTGCTTCCAGCAAATGTACGTTGCTTGGTACGCACAATTTGGTAGGAGTTTCCAGTCAAATCCAGTGATTAGATTGGTATGCGTGCTTCGGCAGTGTGCTAAGTACGTGCCTTCGCGGTATTGTGCAATGTATTTTGCGGGTATGAGAAAACATTCGCATAAAAAAGTACGCTTTCCGCTCCCAGGCATAGCTCGCCAAGAGCGTTCTTTTCGCACGAAACTGTAACTGGACGGGGTAGGATTGGAATTTCGAGATTTAACCTCTAATTGTATATTTATTTCCTCGTCGCGGTTCGTCGATTTTGCCAGTTCCGCGAGAGATAGAGCAATTCCGCCTGGGGACAATTTTGCGCTTTCATACGATTTTGTCGCCTCAAAACGTGCCGCGACTGGTGTGCGACCATTAGCGATTGTGGGCATTATTTAAGTGTGGCTTTGAATTAGAATCATTTATCCGTCGTTCATCATTTTGGCGTGGCAGGAAGACGTTTCCGGTGAAAGTTTGAAGGCAGTAGTGTCGTTTTAGAAGTAATTGTTCGACGAAGGGAATTTAAATGTTCGCCTGAGATATGGAATTGTTTCTCCGAAGATGGTTGTTGAGAAAATCTTATAAAGTAGCCTCTTGTTGAAATGCTTTAACACTTTAAGCGCCGTGTCATATAAATTCGCATGACGGTTTTGCTCACCGTTCAGCTTTGCATCTGACGCTCAGTGATTCTCTTGGGAACGAATGAGGTAGAAAAGACAGAACGAGAACGACATGTGCTACGCCGCTTATCGCAATGAAACAAAAGAGTGATAACAATCGCACAAGAAACTGTCGCTCTCATCGCTCTCTTACCTTGCGCTACGTGTTCACTCAAAAACTGTGACGTCAGGCCGGCGGTCAAAGTGTTAACACAAAACGAAAACGAAGGCCAAATTGCTATGTATCCTTGGCAGAGTTGTTAATATTTAATGGGATGTTGGCTATGAGTTTCATAGTATTCATAGTATTGAAGTTTAAAACCTTGTATATTATATAGAAAAATAAGAAATCTTTAAAGCGTAACGCAGTTCATGAGCAAATCAGACGGGTGAGTATGGTCAGAGCTACGGAGAAAACAAATAAAAATACGTTTGATTGATAATTTATTTATTCTATGTTTGATGTAGTTTAAAAAAACAAACAATATAGTTTAATTTCTCACAATCATCTTAATATGAAGATTACGGTACACAGGGCACGAGGCAAAGGACCTTTTCAATCAAACCTTTAACGCACAAGTCCCGTACAATGATAATCTTGTTTTCCCGTTTCCCTTTAAACGGCCTTGGAAACAAGAATCATCGGCCAAACAAGGTCAAGAAGTACGTGTGCTTTTTAGAGAAGATTTCCATTTATCAACTGCTGCCAACATCCTGTTGGTGTTTACGCGTGGATGCACACGAGACTCTGATAGCGTTCTAGCATCCTTTCCCTTGTGCACCCGCTTCTGTTTTTCCACCCTATCTTGGCTTAACTCGTCAATGTTGATTTTGCAGTTCAATTGCCGCATCCTTCGCAGGCTCCTACCTTGCAAGCACCTAACCCATAAACTGCTCGTGCAAACAGATCTTCGTTATTTTTGCAACGATCAAACGAAAGAAAGGCACGATTCCTGTAACAAATTATGATGATTATTTTCAATTGCTGATACAAACAGCGTGGTACACTAGAAGGGGCTAGAAGTCGTTGCAGTGTGGCAAGAAAGCCAGCAATCAGAACTTTTCTCGGTACCTCTCGTTTATCTTGAGATATTTTTTTCTTTCCCCCCCTTTCAAGGAAAGTTCCAGCGTACTGGGTTCGTTAGTAGGGGGCAGTAATATGTAACTTTTTAATGCTCTTAGCAACTACAGTCGCGGTGTGCAATGCTCGCACTTTTTTATGCATTTGGGCGAGTTGGAGGCGATTTTTCATGCTCTACCTTGAGGGTACGTACCATCAAAGCAAGAGCAACTTGTCTTCTAGCACTCACCATTACTTAGAATAGAAGTTAGAAGGGAATAAGACGGTTTTTCTTGATGATTGTTTTTTGTTTTTACTTTCTTTGGCTCGAGAGCGCTTATTACAATGGTTGTTTTTTTTTCCTGCTGTTTCATTCCTTCTCTTCAATTCACTTACCTACGGTGGGATCGAAGTACGTCGTCCGTACCGGAAATTAATGCTTCCCTTAGGATTGTACCCGATCGGCGTAATGCACCGCTCGCCCACAACGTTGCGGAAGTGAATTATCGTTCGCAGCGATTACTAACTAAGCGCTTTTGCAGCATTTGGCAAGCCTCGCTTTGTTCCAGCATTCGTCAATCTAGCAAAGGACACACGCAGCTGACTGGTTCGCTGTGATGGTAGACAAACGTACTGGAGAGGATTTCGTATGCTTTGGCTCTATTTCTTCCGTGTTTTGTGTTCTTTTTCTCCTTCGTAGCAGTAGCTTCCGGATGGCAAAGAAGGTTTTGCACGACGGCACGATAGAACCTTCACGCGAGACAGACAGATCGCAATCGAAAGGATCTGTGGGATGGATGGGTTCCTAAGTGGTTTGGGAATTAATTGTCGCCGGGCGCACTTCGTTTTGGAGCCTGTCTGTCACACGTTGGGTTTTGCGAGAAAAGGGATAGCAACATAATGGCCAAGATTGAATACACTTCTGGAGCTTATTTTCGTATCGTTGAGAGTACGGTGACACATACAATTTGGTGAAATCGATAAACATCTTAATAGGCTCTTCCTGAACGGAGTACGTTGGCGAAGAAAATATCTAAAACTACTTTGTACCGCAATGTGGTTGTAGCTCCGGATAAGTAATTAACTTTGAAGGAGCGAATTTAAGGATACTTCCCAAACACACTTTTTGAGTGAACTTAGACCAACCAAAAGCTCCCTGTACGTCGCTCTTTAATTTACATTTCAATAATCCTTCCGTGACCTTTCCACAGTACTAACCACAAACCAAAACTGCATTCGAATGATTGCGCTTGTGCCGTTGGATGCACTTGTTGGATGCACAAAAAGGGGGGGGGGGGACACTGTCCTGTAAATGGTAAAACTGTCCGTTCGGCACGTATCATCATCAAGGGCGTTTCAGCACCAACAGAGAAGTGAGATTACCAACTGCCCAGCGTCGTCCGTCCTTTACCGAATTGCAACGAACGTGTGTTTTGCCGGTAGCGGGATGAGGGCTGGGCAAAAGGCACAGCCCTGAAGGTGTTTACGAAAAACCTCAACCATCTGTAAACACTTGCCATCGACGTGTAAGCCATGCCGAACGGTTGCTACTGGGCGACCCGTGGGAGGGGGCATCCCCATAATACGTTGAACCTGTTGAAACCTGCAGGGTTATGCTGCATTCTACATGTGTCATCTTTGGAATGTAATTTCAAGCTCAAATGAAGCACGTGATTGTTTTCGCCACGTAAAACTGTTGCCTGTTGCTGCGGTGCGAATGTCCTGGGCATATCCTGGCACGTTCCGAGGTGAGCAAAAATAAAAGATTAAAAAGTGGGTTTAGAGCTAAGGAAGGCTTCTCTTTCCCGCTCAGTGGTGTGGGGTTTCTTTTCTTGGAAAAGGAAGGAAACCTATCAACAAGTGAGTCTGCGTATGTGTGTGCGTACGTGTGTGCTCTGGGTGCGTTTTGAAAGCTTAACCGGAAATTGAATTCTCGCTACGAAAATACTACCTCATCCTACTACCTCTGTGACGTCAACGGTGAAATGTGAGGGTTGAAGCAATCAATGAATGGCTTAAATAATTGTTTAAAATAATTGCGCGGAAAATACACGATTGGTTCATTGAACACGAAATACAGATTTTTCTTATTGCTGTTCAAAATATAATTCTTTCCTTGGAAATATTTTGAATTGTATACTTTTAATTATAAAAATTTGGATCGTAATACCCCCCCCCCCCCCAGACCAGGGTTTGCCCTTGCGTCTGCTTACTAGCCTGAAGCCCACGGTTTTACGCAAGGTGCCGGTGAGCAAAGGGCGTGAAAAATATCTTCACGCTTGTAGACACACTTTCAATCGACCTTATCCAATATCAGCTTGGAAGGGAGGTCGGGCGATGTTTGGCGTTGGATTTGGGCAATTCCACTTTCGAAACGGAGCACCTTCGCAGTCTCTCGAAGTCAAGAATTTACAATGTTGAATGTTAATGCCTGATGGGTGAAGGGTACGCTCAGCACAGTGGTAAACGTATGGATGAATCATTTTTTTTCATGTCATTGTAAAATATGGCAAATGACCTTTGTTGATTAGCTAGATACAAATAATTTGATGAAAATAAGCAACGGCATTACTGCAACTATTATTGAAACATACAAAAATAAAGCTTTCAAAAATCTATATAAATGATCTTAACTCATTATTGTTTAGCAATCATTTATATATAAAATCTGTCCCTTTATAAGTATTCAACAGTGTTTGATAAAAAAAACATAATAATCTTAAGCAGTAGTTTTAATGTTCTTCAATTTATTTCCATTTTCTATCTAAAAATACTTACGTGTAGTCATGGTTTTAGTAAATGTTGGTGGTACGTTTTATCGTTTATCCATTTCCGTAACCTCATGGCCACCGGCGGGTTCGCTGTGCGGGCTCACTTCCAAGTGACCGGCTCGCAGTTCAAGTTCACCCCCAGCCAGAAAGTCAAATTCCAACTAAACTTCTCACGATCTTTTAATCTTCTGCCTCACACGAGTTCAGGCGCTACTTTTGCTGGTGGCCTTGAATAGAGCTTTTCCTAGACCACACACTGGCAAAAGGGGAGAGAGGGCTGCCAAAAAGTTTACCCGCCGTCTGCGTGATGCAGAAACGAGCAAAGTTAACTGTTTCACACTCCCAGAATCGTTGTAAAGAAAGCGCTCATCTCGATTCATTTTTTGTTTTTTTTTTTGTTTGTTGTGTTACACTTCGCCGAAAGTGATTTATGATAAGCGGTGGGAAGATCTCATTTTAATGTTGTTTGCAGCATACTCCACAACCAGCTTCGCGAAAGCGAAAGCTTCCATCTTCCACGCACAGCGCGTTACACTGTTTGCACTTGGTTTAACTATTTTCGGGCCGATTTTTCATTTTGCGTCGTGGCGTGCGCTCGCGCTTATATCGAAACGGGGGAGGGTTATCGTTCCGAATGTTTTGAGCATTGAAGCATAAAAAAAACCGGGAAGAGAGTCTGTTTTCGTCTGTCTTTTGAAGCTTTCTTAGAAAATTAGCCACCGTACTACGGTGTACAATACGGTCGTTTGATGTTTGGTTCACGCAAATGTGACTAGCAAGGGACGGGAGAAATACGCAAATTTAATATCAGACCACTGTGTTTCGGTCAAAGTTTTGAGGAAAAGCGCGAAGTCTTGCTAGAGGGGATGGTGCGAAGCACTCGAACACATGTCTTTACCGATGCTGTATTGTTGTTTGTTTGATTTATTTTTATTTATTCATGAATGTCGTTATTAGTGTTGTTCTTGGAATCCAGCCTCATTCAGTTGGCACATTGTTTTGGAAGATATCCCATAAAGTCGTACTAAATTGTTACTCTTAGTCAGAAACATGTTACCATCCTGCCAACGGCAAGTTATCCACATTCCGGTACACAACCATTGGCAAAGAATGCTGAACAACTTCCTGCCACAACGTGATCAATTTTTGCGTCAAATTGCGTGACAGTTATGATCGTGCACCGGCGGTAGAACCATCCCGGGGGTGTTGGATTAGCTCACTTTCATAACTTGTAACAGATAAAGTTTTTTTTCAGGAGGAAAGGAAAGTTATTCTTATCCGAGACATCCTGCTTCTTACCTTCCCAACCATAACCACACATTGTGATGTGTGAAACTTTCATCTACCTTGTGCTTTGTGCGTTTTCGTATGTGTGTATATTGAAGAAGATGGTGACGATGCTTTAGCCCGGCTCTCTTGCTATTGATTTATTGGACAAATTCGTCTTCCCTAACATAGCCTTCGTCTAGTCTGCATTACAGATCAGTCTAGTCTGCATATCAGAAGCTTATTTGCGTTGCTATATGCATGATATATTATTTTCAAAATATTTCAATCATTCCACGGCTGCAAATAAAGCCGTTTAGTAATAAAAATATTCACTTATTATGATACGAAAAATGTTGGAGAAAATGATGATGTTACTTATAAACTGGATTCTACGGCTGCAAATAAAGCCGTTTAGTAATAAAAATATTCACTTATTATGATACGAAAAATGTTGGAGAAAATGATGATGTTACTTATAAACTGGATTCTATTTTCATTTTATTTTTTTATCTAGCAACAGGTTGAACTTATGGCTTTGACCGGATACCTGGAACACTTCTTAAACATTGTTTGCCAAAAACCTGTTTGAGTACAGGCCATTTTCAAAAGAAAATCCCAAAATTGTTTACACTATTTGGTGACGCAATACTTCTTTCTTAAGTAAAATTAAGGCCCCTCGAGCAGAAGCAGAAAAGCTTAAATTCGTTTCCTTTCCTTCACGTGTTTTAAAATTCCAAGCAAGTTTGAGAAAGGGGGCAAAGTTGGAGACAGCTGGCTGCACGACAACGCTCTGTTACGGCTGGACAAACAGCCAGACAAAAAATAGGTGACGATATTTTGAAGTGGCGTTAAAGGCGAATAGATTGAAGACTTTGATGAGCGGGTAAATTAAATTAGCTGTCCATTTTGCCGTCAGTCTGAACTGTTTTCGTGCACTACCCACCGTGCGATGGAGGGAAAGCAGCAAGTTGAACAGGTTGGCGTTTGCCTCAGTCTAGACGAGCCTGAGCGGGGTTGTGTAAATTATGTGTAATTAATTATTTCGATCAAATCAGCTCTTGGAAGGTATAAGCAAAGATGATTCGATTATGTCATGCCATTAAAATATATATATCAATCTACGATATCTATTGTTCACTGTTTTATTAGCTAAACCCTATCGCGCAACATTAATTTGGTAATTTGTTTGCAAGAAATGTTGAAAAGATGATTGGTTTTATTTGTTTATTTTGTCATAAAATAACATGACCGTGCAATGGGGATTATTATGGCTTATTTTGGCACCAGCACCAGGTCCAGCAAATCGGAACACAACGAAATCTAAGCAATCAATCATCGTTCTACCGTTCGATAACGTTTGTACCGTATGTTTCTTTTTGCAGGTTTATTTGCATCAAACCTGATCGTCGCCGGGTGTAAATTAACACAAATAAACACCTGTCCTTTGAGGCGTGCAGCCGGCATGGATGTTAGTATTTCATGTTCGGGATGAGAATTATTTACTTGACCATCGGGGGAGGTGTAGCGTGAAAATACAACTGCTTCATTGGATTCATCAAACATGCTAATTTTAGAGCGCGTTCAATCGTTCCTAATTCACGTTCACGAGATTCAGCCTCCTCTTCTACCGACTCAACGATGGACGCTATTTAATTAACATCCCGTTGCTCGCGGACCACCAATCTTAACAAGAACAGGCTACCACTACGACGGAACAACCATCGTGAATGAAGTGTTTATCGTTAACCACACCGGGCGTAGTTTGCTCAATATTTGCCAAGCCGTGCCGGAACAATCGGTGGCACGCAACGCGAGTGCCAATACTTGCAGCTCAACTTTCCAGCGCAAGCTGCGGATGGTACACGCCACGAAGGAAGACAAGTTGTTGCTTTTGCTCGCCGCGTGAGCTGGCACCGGTCAATTTAGGAGGAAGAATTATGGCTTGCTCCAAACCAGACCTTCGAGCTGCAGCACACTCTACGGTTTTGGGATGTTTACCTTGCGTACCCAACGACCCTCGTCAAGGTGTAAGGGGTTACGGCCAAAGTTCGGTAATTAGATAGCCGGCTGGTGGTGGGTTAAATGAAGGTTAGGTACTTCACTTTACCACCTTGCACCTGGTGGCCGGGACTGCTCTCGTATGGAAGTACCTTTTTGGTGTAGAGACGAACCTTTTGGTAGTCTGCTTTGCAAGCTCCAAGTGGTCTGGAAAGTATGCAATATGCATAATTTAATTCCATTCTCGCCATAAACTGTTGGTCACGTGTCGGATCGCTAATCCTACAATGATGCTAAATTATGGTGGGAAAAGCTTGAAAGCTATCGAACGAGACTGCTGTAGAGATTTATTTTTGTGGAATATTACTGTTATAATTTAATACTGAAAAGGTGAATTTATGTATTAATCTATTGATTTATGATGATTTCTATATTATGCAATGATAATTTTTCCAAATAGAACTTTTGTTGAGCTCAGAAAATATTTTTACACCACTAATACAAGTTTTATAACGATCTTCAAACTAATACATTCAAATCATTTTAAGATGTAGAATTATTGGTAAACAATTGTCAAAATCTATTATGAGGGAATACAGCTGTTACCTAGGTATGGAAAATAATACCAGGTGGTTGAATATTTCCTCTCAGATTTTTACAACTAAATCCATATCATCACGCTCTGTCAGATTTCTGTTATTAAAAAAAAACGAATGACAACGTAATTCCAAATACAATACATATTTTTTCACAAATTTGATACGAAATGGATAAATACCAATGTAATGAAATAGATAATAGTGATGGTCAAAATGGGGCTTCAGCCGGATTTGGATAGATCCACATCTACCGCTTTCGAATTCGAATCCGGATCCACTCCGAAGTTAGCAGCAAGGGGTGAGGGGGGGGGGAATTATTTTCCTGTTATCTTGTGAATACTTCCCGATTTGTGTTTGAGCTCATCTCACAATTTATTCATCCGTATCGGTGAACTCGATAAGCCACTGAAAGCCAAGTCCACAAGTGGTACAGGCAGGCCTTGACCGATAACGGTTGTTGAGCCAAAAAAGAAAAGGCCTTCCACATAAAAAATAGCAAACCATCTAGGTTTTGTACCGGCCAACCAAGTGGTAGAACCCTGCACACTTATGAGCAACAAATGTTTTTCGATGAACGTGTTCACCGGTGTGACTGATTGTTTGCAGTCAGAAATTATTTATTAATTTATTTATTTCAACTATTGATCAATGATATCCAACGATGCTCAAAATTGTTTGAATTACTTATTTTAAAAATGTTAAGATAATGGCAGCTAACTGTGGGAATTGGAAAAATATGCGAGAAACTGTTAGTAAATCGCGTAACATATTCCAAACATATTAGGAAAGCAAACAATAAATCACAAGAATCATCAAAACAAAATGTCTTGCTTTGAAGAATATTATGAGCTATGGTTGCTTGCAAGATTGTTTTTGTAGCACAAGTATTTTGCTTTACGAATTAAGCAGGGTAGTAAAACGGATTCAATAAGAGCCAATTGTATGAGACCGGAGAAATCCAGATTCAATTGGTACCAATTGAACTTCCACCACTATTAGCTTAGTCCCGGGAATATGAGGGTAAAATATTGCCTGGACAAGCAGAGCACAACGAGCATAGCATCTGTAGTTCGGGCATAGTAGCATTTAAAAATATATTCAACATGGTTATTATCTTTACATTCTGATTATTCCTAGAAAATATCATTACATTTCGAGATGTTTCGATTGAAAGCCTTCAAGAAGTGCCTACCGTCTGCAAGCTGTAATAAATAAAAATCCTTAGCCGTACTTTTGAGTTGACCACGTCGCGACAGCTAAAACAAGAACATCATCCAACTCAATGTCCGTTAGACGGGCAATCAATTTCCCGGTAAGCTACGAGATTGGATCCGCCCTGGATCATAATCGATTTCACCGTACGTTTAGGCAAACCATTTCTTCGAAAAGCTCCATCTTTGAATGGCTTGTATCTCAACCCACCCAAAAAATATCCTTCCGAAGTATCCAGAAAGCATATTTTCTCTCCAATGAAATTAAGTGTCAGCCACATCCGGTGCTCATAGTTACCTCCGTCCCATTCATCAGGTGCTTGAGTTGGGCTCGCTCACTTCTAGTTCACCTGACGGGGAGAAGCATCTTTATCACCACAGCACATTCAATACCAGATGGTTTCGATACGGATGGGCCAAAGAATTCGATCGCCATTTTGCGAGATTTATCGCTCGATTCATAAAGAATAACACGCAAAAGGATATTAATCGTAATGTATCTCCACACTTGCCTAAAAGCCGATCTTCCCAAGCGCGTATCGCCATAACGCTGGGAAAAGAAAGCAGAGATAAATGGTTCATCATCATTCAACGATCATCCAGAGTAAAATTCCTTCTTTAGAGATAAACACACGCAAACGAAAGAAGAAAAAACAAGCTAAATGTGCTACCGGTTTCGCTTCGTTTCATTTCAGACACAACCGGTTTCCTTCCATCAACGGGGTGCTTTTCAAGAGCCCATCGAACCGCGAAAGGATCAACCAAACGCCAAACGGTCGAAAAGTGATTCGTGTGATACCCACCCAGTGTTTGCTGCGGCTTCTTTTGATACAGTTCCTACCGGTTTCGTGTTTCTTTTCGCGCTTTCCACGGCTATAATAGCGGAGCAGATTGTGCCGGCAGCCTAATCTGTCTTCCGGAGTATTTAATTACCCGGAAACCGGGGCATCCGTCTGGTCCGGTCGATAGCCATCGTAGGAATGCCTTCCTTCCCATTATTTATTTATTTTTCCATTCACCTGGTAAGGTGATTGCAAGCGGAAAAAGTGCACCTCAATGGGTGGAATTTGTACAACCGTCTTACGACATTCCATGGTGCGAGAATACGCGCGATACGTGAGTTCTTTTAATGTGTATGTGTGCAAAGAGAAAGCGAAAGAAGAACGCGCGCGTGTGTGTGTGTGTTTAACTTAGGAAAGTACCACAATTCTACCACGGACTGATTGATATGCATATCATTCATATGCGTACGGTTTCACCTAAATCCCTTTCGGGGAAAAATCACTTACCGCGCTTCGCTTCATTGCCTCCCCTTGCATTCACGGCGGTAGGTGAAAAGATGAGTTTAAAAGGTAAATAACAAAGGGTAAGCCACACAAGTCACGTCAATCAAAAAGAACAAGTCAGTTCGTTAGAATGTGAATAACGCCCCACGTCTCATTCGTTCCGGGAATGAGCTTGGACCCAATCGTACCGCGGCCAAGAAAAGGCGAACAAACAACAAGTGAAAGTGAAAGTGAAAGGATATAAATGCGCAAAACATACGCAAACAGTATCGCAAAGTTAGTGTACACAAAGGGCCAGTTGGCAGCCCTGTTCCGCACGTGGTACTACGTGGTTTGTTGATTTTACTGACAAAAGCCTTTCGGCTTATTGGGTGCTGCACACTCCGTTCGGGGTTTTTGGTGAATCGTCTTCAAGAAAATGGTGACGAAACATCGTTCCACGTCGTTACGAAATAACAACAGCCGATACAAAACCCGCCAACCGCCCAGATCCGTCACCGTGTGATTGAATCAGAACAGGGCGGCACAACAACAAGTGGGGCCGACGGCGCCAAACAAAGTGGTGTGAATTGTGAATGCGAAGCCGCTACCACAAAAACGCATTAGTGAGCATGTGCACAAGGACATCGCGTTGCTGCTGGTTCGGCGGGCCCGGCTGGAAAAGGGTGCTGTGCTACCGCTGCGTCTGCTTCCTGTACGCGCTGATTGTGCTGGGAATCGTGCTGCTACCGGCCCCAGTCGAGTCGGGCTGCAGGCGGCTGGTGCGGAAACCGTGCGAAGCGATCTGTGTACGCAGGACGCCCGACGACGTGTCGAACGCTGGTCGGCGGCTACCGATCGGAATGAACCCGACCATCTTCGCCGCGGAACGGGGGAACGTGTCTTTACCACTCTCGGCCTCCGCCACCGGGTGGACCTGCGAGCTGCGGATCGTGGTGATCATGCCGGCAAACACGAGCGTGGAAGCATCACTGCCCCGCGTGCAGCCCGTGCTCGAGAAGGCGGAAGGCTACATCCGCCGGGAGGGCATTATACCGGCCGACGTAGCCATTCGCTGGATCCCGTTCGACGATCGGTGCGAACAGGCCCGGGCGACGGTGATGGCGATGGACGGTACCGGCAGTGACTACTGCGGGCATCTCATACTGGGACCGAGCTGTGATTTCGCTTTAGGTAAGCCAGCGCATTTTGTCATGCTTAATTGTTAATTATTCTTTCCGATACCAAAGCGCCCCGGAGAATAAATATGCGGCAAAGGTTTTGAAAAGTAATATATTTTGCTGAATACTAATTAAATAATGGCGGCAAATTTATGCTCCACTCCAAGCACATGGTCTTAATACTTCCTTCGTGAGCAAAGTATATCCACTGCTACAGACCGTTTCGATACACTATGCTATAAATCACCTTGATACGGAGACAGACTGATATTAAGTTCATTATAGTTTGTTTGTTCAAGCTGCTACCGTCATCAGACAATCATTAACCCCGGCCACAATGCTGGAGCGCTGCTGAATGAAATCAAATTAAGTAGGATCACAATGCTATCTATCACACCTGCTGTTGTTACTGCTAGGGAAGGAGACGGGAAGCATATCGATTCACTTTTTGTCCTCATTAGATGGGTCGGTTTTGTTAGTCCGTTATCTATACAATCATTATTTTCGTGCGACAAGCGGTGACGGTAGCACTGGGAGATAAGATCTCCGTGGGAAGTAAAATCCGCCTCCGTTTGTCACGAAAAGTAGAGTTTTTGTTTAGTTTTTGTAAAAATTAAATAATTTTATCTAATAAAAGGGTTTATACGCATATAAAACAACAATTAAATACAATATTTTCAACGCGTTATTGGTTGTTTTTGAATACTCTAACTTCAATAATGCGAGAGTACATTCGTCTACTTGACTGTGATAGAGCAATAATAAACCATCCCTCATAGTCTGCTGCGTGGAATCAATAATACCTCTTTGAACGTGATTGTTCAACATTATTGCAACAATAAATACCACCCAGATGGTCCATTCACCGGATTCGATCCTCAATCGTTGACCTCACTTTTGCCGTAAACCGTTTCCCGTTTGTTTCAAAGTGGGCAGCGTATTGTAATGGAATGAATCCTGGTGGTCATAAAATCGAGTTCGAAGCAATTTGAAGCAATCAAATAAACAACGTTACTCATCCCAGCGACAAACGGACCACCATGCGCCTCCATAAGAAGCCGCCCGAAAGAAACGTAACGGGGCACGTAACGTAGCGCTAAGGAGTGCTTTAAAGCTTTCAGTCGTTGTGCTTTTGCGTGCGGAGAGCTTACGTTCCCAAGACAACAACCATGCAAGACGTTACAAGCAAAAAGCGATGAACCCAACCGTCACGGAATGAATGCAAATGGGCAAATGTGTCGGAAAGAATCTTTTATTGGGTTTATAAAAATTGTTATATTGCTTTTAACCAAGTATTTTTTTATTTTTCTTACTGCTTTTATATTGACAGCGCCTGTTGCAAGAATTGCACGATACATCTATAATGACGGTATTCCGGTGATCACCGGAGCCGGATATACATTTGACTTCGAGGAGCCAAAGACACACTGTGAAAATGAGTTTCATATGCTTATTCGTACGGGGCTGGTTAGTTTCAAGCGGATGGCATTCTTCATGATAGAACTAATCCGGCAGTAAGTATTTCTTTCGCTTTAATATTGTAGCAAAAATATTATGATTAGAATCAATTGAAAAAAAGACGTGCGTAGTGGAAAGTGAAAGGATTGACTAAATTTAAAAACAAACACTCAAACAAAATAAATACAGCAAGTCTTTTAATAGGTAAAGTTTTGACAGCATGTATCGATGAACTGGACGGTTCATTAATTTGTCAAACGTCACTGTTATTCATTTAACAAACGCTCACTTCTCTTTGCTCCGTTGCAGCTTCAACTGGAACCGCGTGGTTTATTTCTACGAACGGCAGAGCTACTATAACGTGGCCGGACCGCAAACGGGCCACTTGCTGATGAACACGATGGCGGAGTTTTTCCGCCACGAAAACATTACCTACTCTCCCTTCTCCACCGATTCGGCCCGCACAAACCTCACCGAGAGTCTGAAGGAAAAGGTCGGCCTCAGCTATGCAAGTAAGTACAATGTGTTACAACAAACCAGTTGCAACAATATTTGGCAGCACGTTCAACGAATTGCCCAATGCACTGACCGTTGAAATTATTTGGAAAATGCATGCATGAATGTCAAAGCATCAAATTTTATTGCAAAATTTGAAACATTACTGTGCAATTCCTCCCAAGACAGCAATATCCAATCAATATTTACCCGCATCAACACGCCTACACTGAAGCCAATGCTCCTCATCCAACTCTTTCCGTCTCTTGCTTGCGTCTCTTGTTGTACAGTATCGGTCGAATCTATTTTTAGCACTGCACTCAAGACCAAACAAAAGCAACCTCCAAAAGTCAACGTTCGGGGCCAGTACTGGAAAGCGCTTATTCACATCTTCTTTCCCGCTGTCGACATTTCCCTTCATAAGACTAGTTAAGTAGCGGAAAAAAATGAAGCACAGCTTGATAAAAATCTTGTTGCGGTTAGAAGTGCGGCAAAGTAGAAAAAGACCGCATGCAAATGTGCAATGTGAGCTTGCACGGGCTACATCGAGGCAAGCACACTTTGCAAACCCCCTCCCTTTCTGCACGGTACTTGATGGCGGCACGATTAAACCGCCACTGCACGTAGCTAATTTTCTGACAAATGCATTTGCGATAAGCCAACCTTCCTGTGTTGCCGTGGCCCGTGCCGTCTCTTCTCCCACAACTGCCACCAGCGTCGAGTCACCTCGTCGTATCAATCAAATCGCGACGCAGTGCACCAACGGCGATGCAGTCCGTCAGCCGATCGATGAAATGTCAAAGTGGCTAACGCCGGTAGAATACGCAAACATTCATGCAGCTCCCTTCGCGGACACTTCTTCCCTGCTGCATTGTTGAAGGTGTGATACTATCGGTAGCAGTGTAATATTTTCGCACCATATGGATTTGTGCGATCAAGCAAACTAACT
>AXCO02006720.1:0-20803 GCA_000473525.2 Anopheles melas | reverse complement strand
TCCTCCGGTGCTATTCGTGCCATTTTCATTGCCCCTTCACCGCGCCCACTCTCTGTTCCTCTCATTGGGGCTGTTCGGTAATGCTTTACAACACCCCACGGGCAATGTGGGCTGTGGGCAGGGTTGGCAGGCAGTTTAACATCAGTTTTGTTACATCCTACCCAGTGTCGTGTCACACACATATTGTCACTGTGTGTCACTGTGTGTGTGTGTGTGGGTGGGAGAAAGTCGTTCGGAGAAACCGCCCATGAAAAAAGATTATGGCCGTTTGGTGAATTTCAGAGCAAAAATAGGAGTGTTTTAAAAATTCAATTTACCGATTGGTGTGTAAAATTTTACGCGCACTCATTATCATAGGCCCTCCAACCCCTCATTTTCTTCCTTTTTATGTGTCTCCATCGTAACACAAACTAATTGGGCAAAACTGAAGCCATACGACCCGCCATGGGTATCATATTTAAGGGATGGTAGCGAACTACAAAATACAACTTCCAGACAGATTTTTCTTCCAGTTTTGCCCCATAGCCGGAGTTGGTGTAGATTTGCTTCTCGTGCGTCGTTGTAATGAAGACAACGAGTCTCCAGTGGCACATAGCTCGATCTCTCTTTCTCTTGACCAGCGGTGCACAATCTTGCAAACGACTTGCCTGCCAGCCGCCAGCCAGGACCATTATTCGTAATAACATGTGGGCTTTCCTGAGAACACTGTGCTTAGGCAACGGCGCAACACACTCGAGCAAACCTTTTTCATTCGTCCCTTTCCGTGTTTGGTGTGCGGACCTGTCTGTGGGTTTTTATGTGAGATTTCACATCCTCTACGGAGCATCCAAGCGCTGGAACATTCGTTCGGAACGCAAGACTGACAAGAGGGATGCCCATTTGCCCAGAGAGAGAGAGAAAAAAAAGCAACTAACGGGCTTCGACCCCATTAGAGCTGGGAAGTAACCGTGAAGTCCCAGAAGTCCTCGCCGTGCTTGCGAGATGTGCGTCAGGAAGAATGGGTGTCAGTGGGGAGATTTGTTATCAGTGTGATTGCGTTTGTGAGTGTGTGTCTGTGTCCTTTTTTGACAAGGTTGTCTCGTGGTGTGGCGATGGTTCATCTTGGCACAAGATCACTTCAAGCACTCGGGCAGCTCATTACGCAGACAGACAGATGAACAAATGGTTGGGTTTCTTCCCGCCTTATCGATGTAGGAAGGAAATTTCTCATAGTCGAGCTTCACATACAATGTAGCAAGTTTGATATATAACATAACTTTTGATTTGATTGTGGTCAATTATTTTTACGATTAAAAGAGGCTTCAAAAATGTTCTAATACCCAATCCATGTGACACAAAGCGTAATTTTCCTACTTTTACGCCCACTCGTTCTTACTATCCAGCGTCGTGTCCTCTCGTAAAACTAGGAGCTGACAGGGAAGACGAGCAAAATTTGAATTGTTTACGGTTCGTTAGAGTGCATGGCAGAGGCAGAAGCAGACAGACACGCAAGCTTATTCAAATTCGAGCACTCACACACATCAGCAGCTTTTTGAAGGACTGCTCCCTACTCTGGTATAATCCTGGGTTTCCCTTGTCGTGGGCGAGGGATTTGACAGCGGACAGCACAAGGCTGGTGGCAAACAGTATACAAGTAGCACATGTGTGTGTGTGTGTGGGCCGGTGACCCTAGCTTTCCCATGCACTGCTCCAACAGCATCATTGATTCGCTCGTTACACCCTTGACAGATTGTTTGCTCAGCGTCGCCGTTCGAACGAGTTCTCGAGTGCTTTGGCTTGTCAAGTGAGGAAAATTATATTATCCCTGCGGGACGTCATCGTTAGACTGGCGGCGTACTTCGACTCCAGTTTTCGCGTCTAGATGATGCACCTACGAATCATGAATTGTTTGGAAACATTCAGCCTTTGTTTGATCTCATTGTCAAGTCGAACGGTCTCATTCTTTTGGTGCTTGGTAGAAAGTCAATCATTGGATTATTGGGATAGTTGGGACCTGTTTTTAATCGATAAAAGCTTACGTTGAAACTCAATCGGGATAACTTCCACGGTGCGTCTGCCTGTCCGGAAAACCGTTTCAGCTACATTTTTGTAACATCTGAGGCGTTTAGCTATCTGTCTAACTACTTCTGAGTACTTCAGGATGCCTGAGCTGCCCCTGAAGATGAAGGCAAATTGTGATTTTTCCGTCAAGTCACCAATGATCCTGTCTCTCGCTCTCTCTCTCTCGTTATCTCGAAAACCCACACAAGTGGTATAATAGTAAATGGATGCTTGCGTCCTCATCTCGTAACTTCACTTCAGAATCATTAATTATGCTGCGGGTATTGATTTTCGGCACGGAAATGTTGAAGATTAACAATATTCCACATGATTGCCCCTATATCTAAGGATTAAATTTTGATTAACGTCATTGCAAACGTGACACCTACTCACCGCACGTTCGGAGGGGAGTTTGGGTTAATTCCATTACATTTCCAGTATGATTCAATTTTCGCGCAAACCACAACATCGGAAACACAATTGTGCTCATCAACGGACGGGGGTTGCACTACACCCTGAGGAGGAAATTAGTGCGGAAATGGGCGCCGGAAGCAAATCTAACCACGGAACCAACAGGAACTACTTCGCGTTGCTGGTGGCATTCAGCACGGACTGACTAGTCATTATTTTGGCAGCTTCATGTTCTCCAAAAGGAAGACTATTGATAGAAATACGGCTTTATAGCAAATGTTTTAGAGGACAGGTTTGAATTCCAATGTTTTCCAACACTTGGTAATTGGAAGAAAACTCTCTCGACACGTTCGAATTGCTTTGTGGTGACAACCAGTTTCACACTAATCAATTACAATCTCCAGGAAATGCGTTCTATGTGTAGGCTTTTGAAAAATGTCTTCATCAATAAGCGAACCATTCTCTACACAGGGCAAATCCAAACCTGAAAAAAAACCTTTGATTAGGAGGGGTGGTGTTAGAAACGAAAATTAGTCAGAAATTCGCCCCAAACCCACGATGCGTTGCAGTCAGACTCGCTTTCTCCGGCCGATCGATGCGTGGGTTCCGTTTACGGCGAAATCTAACCACTTTCTTTCTTGCGGACGAGCAAACCTCCGCGTAGAAGGAGAACATAAAAATGAGCGAGTCGGATGTGCAACCCACACAGTCGGCGAATCGCAAACTATTACGCTGCCGGGCTGTATGTAGCTGCCAATTGCTGGTCGTCGCATTTAATTTAACACAAATTTTGCGTAGGGTTCGGTTCATTGACTCCGGGAACCCATGAATGAGCCCCAAGTGAACGGAGACTGGTCGTGAGCGGTCGTTAGCACAAGATTCGGATGGATCTTGGCTTCGGAGATGTTACGTTTCACTTTAAATTCGGTACTGTACACGTGTTTTTCAATACAAACACCAACTCTATGTCCAACAGAGAAACGAATTTGCACACCAAACAGCCAGCACCGTCCGCAATTAATGAGGTTAACATGCCTTGACCTTAACCCACACACACACGCGGAACGACAGCCACGGTGAAAGTTTCTGCGCCGAGTTTGCTTATGTTGGAGGCTTTTGACAAAACACTTCTGTTAGTTGCGTTGGCCGACTGCGTGAGTTTCGCTGCGATGATTCATGGTCGCCGGGCAGCGGGAATAAAAAGACAGTAGAAGAAACGCGAATGTGAATCGCTTCGAATAACCAGTTTCTTTAGTGGGTTATTTTTGCCCTGCCTTTTGTGTGCACGGATCAAGTGTCTGTTACACCCTAGGGGCAGAATTGAGAGTTTGTGTCTTTGTGGTTGAGCTGTTCGCAAGAGAGTTTAAAACTCGCTCCACACCCAATCCCACACACGCTGTTGTTGTTTGCGATGAGTTTGCAAAATGTCATGCATCCCTTCTTTGACCTTAACCGGACTTTGATGGTCACATTAGTCAAGCTGTGTGTGTGTGTGTGTGTGTGTGTGTGTCTTGATCTCTCCATGCGTATGGAAATTAAACATCACGAGACGTCAAATTAAATCAATCTCATCCAGACAGACGTGCAGCAGTGTCTTTTTAACAAACAACATTCCTTTGGCCCTGTGGACTCCGGCACACGTTGCGCTAGCCGTTAACACTTTCCGACACATTCCATACGCTTAGGCTGCGAACAGAAATTAATCATACTCACTCACCATTTCGATTCATTATGAGCGAGACATTCCTTTTCTCGCTGTTTCTTTTTCTTTTTGTCGATCCATCAGCACTAATAAATTTACCAACGAGACGTGTGAACGATCTTTATGCGACTAGTTACGGAGGGAACCTGTCCCATTCTTGGTACTGTGTGGCATAAAAGTTCGAATCGATTGGGAGGTAGTTTTTTTTGTGTGAACACGTCGCATCTATGGCAATGACTTTTTTTTCTTCGTTTTCATCAACCGTAACAATGAAATATAGGTCAGTTGGTTTTGCTTCCGGACATTGAAGAGAGACGTATCTCGATGCCTCCCCCTCGAGGGGTTCCGACTCCTGCTGTCCAGCGGCAGCTGTAATTTCTTGGTTGGCTGACTTCATTTCCTGATTATTACTTGCCGAGATCTGGGGAGGCTGCCACTGTGTTCCAGTGTGCTTTTTATTGCCTGTTGGTATCTTTCCGGAGTTTTCCTTGACTCTGTACGCAATGTCATGTGAATTGATAAATGTTCTGCTTTCACGGAGATGAACTGTCCCCGTGTTCCGGTTGTTAGACCAATTTTCCCATGAAATTAGATGAATCAGACTGAGGTTATTTATTGCTTTCGTACACACTTCTTACTGGAGATCCTGTAGGATATCTTACGGTTGATGAGCAGTGGATGGGCATGATAGATCGGAATATAATAACGAAATCTTAATTATGAAGCTTAATTCGTTCGTTGTGAATGCATTGTCCATCAATATTAATGATATTAATAATGGGGTATACTGGAAAGACTAAACACTAGCTTCGGAGGGACTTAAACAACCAATCAATTAGACACTTTTTCAAACTGTCCAGCATAAACCCGAACGGCTTTTGCAGTCAATCTAGCAAGCGCTCTTGAAGCTCTCAGCCCCGTAAGGATTACCATTCAATTCTGAGAACAAGATAATTAGACGCTTACTAGTTTCACCCCACGCCAAACAGTAATTTATGGCACAATAGACCGCGATTAGTGTGGCACTGTTTAGCGATTAATCAAGGTCAACCCCAAAGCTTCAGATCCTTCCAGTTCATCAATTCACACGACCGCCCCGACCGCCCGACGGTCTGGTATCCGATGAAGTGTTTGATCCCTGATTACCGCCAGACAATTGAACCAGCAAGATATCGGTGATGTAGCTTGGTCGGATAAAAATTAGTCTCTGGCGCCGATCGCATCCCTCAACCAAACGATTTCACGGACTCACAGCGGAGAAAGGGTCGTCGTAGAAAAATGATCGGTTTGAAAAATTAATCACCGATTGTGTTTCGTCAACGGTTTCCCCTGAAACTCGGGTACCGGTCAGTTCAGGCATGGGTTATTAATGGAATTTATAAATAACTAAAAGCCCGGTGCCACCGATTCCGGCTGCTTGCGCCCGGTGGTAACAACGTTCGTGTCGTTCTCATTCTGTATGCAATAAAAGGGAGTCATCGTTCCCGTGGACATGGAAAATGTTTAAATGGTTTCCCCATCAGCAGCGCCGCGTTGGAGTTACGTGCCTGGAGATACACATGCACAAAATATTTTGTTGCTACATCCGGAATAGCTGATCGGGTAGTGCTGTGCTGTGCGTACACAACGCCTTGCGTGGGATGAGCTTCGCCCTAAAACCCGAAACTAGATTGAGTAATTAATTATCCCAAGCAGTTTAGGGATGCCCTGTTTCAAGCACGACAGATCCTTTCCGGGCGATTCCAACCTTTCGACTTTTTGGACACTTTCAAATCCAAACTGGTAGTACCGAGCCACCGTGCAGCCCCTGCCGCCCATTGTTTGGAAAGGGTTGAGAGAGAGAGAGAGAGAGAGAGAGAGAGAGAGAGAGAGAGAGAGAGAGAGAGAGAGAGAGAGAGACCTTCAGGGATTCCAGGTCTTCCGGCAATTAAGAGATGCGACAGTGTGATCACGTTTCGCGCCGTAAAAGGGGGATGGAACGAGTGGACAAGATAATCCGGCAAACGGTGGGGGGAATGTTTCACCGCAGTTCTTGAAGCACTCTTCAGATTCAGATGATGATGATGATGATGTCCTTTGCTGAAACTCTGTGCCCAGCAAACTCTTCTCCCTTTTTCGGGGGAGGTGGGCGAATTGGTTCGTCCGTTTGGCAAGAAGTTGCTGCAGAAAAACGTCCTTTCTCCTTTCCTGTCGAGTGCCATAGAGCCTGGCAAACTTTCCGCCTACAAACGCCCGCCCAGCGTCCAACGACTGTGTGTCTGGGTGGCCGTTTGAGTTTAATTAATTATGAATGGGCTTCATCGCTGTCGCCATCGTCCTAATGGGCGCAAAAAGCAGGGGTCCCCGGCCTTCGCGTAAAAGGTGAAGGGTGACAGGGACACCGTGGCATATTACCCACACTGGCTGTTCCCACACACACTCACACACCTACCTAGGAATGGGTTTGAAAATTTACAATTCAAAAACCATTCCCCGGACGGCTACAACTTTGTACCGAGCGGCGACTCGCCACCGTTTCACAGGAGAACGGGTTCGTAAGATATTCCATAAATATGTAACACCCACTTTTCAGGACAGCAAACAGTTTCTCTCTCTCTCTCTTCTTTCGTCTCTCTTGTCTCATTTGCTTCCCGTTCGCTTGGGTCGAGATTTTCCGAGGTCCAGCTGCTACATCGACCCAAAAACTGACTCATCTTATCACCATTATCGTTCTCATTTTCGCTGTCATACCTTCCTTTTTTCTCCTGCTTCCCTTGTCATCTGGCTGGGTTGTCGATGGTTTTATTAGCCAGTGTGTGTGTGTGTGGGTGTGTGAGAGTTGGTGGGAAAATTGGATATTTTCGATCAGTGAAAAACGCACCGAGAGCTCGTCCACGTTCAATGTGACCCGCTTCGCCCGAAATTCAGCACACATGATTAATTCACCCCACAACAATCTGTTCTCTCTTCCGCAGTGTTCGCAGCGTGATGCACAAATACCTGGAGAAGGAAAATGAGGTCAACTTTGATAAAATTTTCAACCAAGTGTTAGGTGAGTACAGGTCGTCGGTGCTTTGTGTTGGTTAATGTTACGGCTTCATTGGGGGTAGGAAAATTAAGGAGATCGCTAAAAATAAGCCATAAGACCCAATAACGGCTACAGGTATGGTTAGGAAGGGTTGGAATCGTTTTCCTTTCCAAGCGAAAGCGTCCAAGCGCAACTCGTACTTTTTTTTTACTCTGGTCCTCTACACTCCAACACGCAAAAAGGTCTCTAGGTTTTTTTTTCCTGGGAAACCCTTACTTGGTTGATCATTATTCAACGTCACTTGGTCGGGAACCGGCCTGAGACTTCAAGAGCACTTGGACGTCATAATCGGATTTGAACATAATGCACATTTACGTTGAGAAGCAGCGCGAGCTCAATGCTGCTCTGGAGTGGTGTGGCATGTTGGCAAAGCGAGAAATTAGTTCAAGTTCTATTGGATTGCTCAAGACGATGTGATGTGCGGTAAGTGCGTGGGAAAGCAAAACAGGACTGGTGAAGGGTTGCAGTTTGGGTTTTCGTTTGCTGAACTCTGGAAGTAACGGCTTTGGAATGAGTTGAGCCGATTTATAACACTACTGGAGCAATCAGAATTGTCGTGATGTAGAAATAAGTTTAGAAAACAGATTTCCTTGAGAATTTCTGTTTCTATTAAAACCGACGAAAGTCTCATTATTACAACGTCTCCATTTCAGGCTATTTACTATTCAGAGACTTCTGCGACAACGTCTCAGAGGAACCGGTGCCACATTTGAAGTTCTACGAAGAGGTGAGTTTTTGTTATCTTTTACCTTTCATTTTTTTCATTCAACATGGAACTTGTGAGTAAAAAATCAGAAGATTGTTATTTTTCTTAATTAAAATTGGAAACGATTATTATCAAGCTGACCCCTTTTGAACCACTGCCTTCGCTGGTAGTGAAAGTTTGAGCTCGTTCAGCAGCCAACAGGCGGATGATTACGGTATTTTATTGCATGCCGAATCATTTCCGGAACCCATTTGTACCCCTCAAAACGGTACGGGATAGGGCCAGGTGCCCTGGGAATATTACTACAATTTATTTAAACAACACGCTAATTACTTGCGTTTCATTATAACGATGCGAGAGTCGTTCACGCACAACCGCCATATGCAAATGATGGCGTTGCCAGCAGCAACAAGAAAAAGCTCCACCAAAAATGAGATTGGAGCAGGCGGCAGGGGCGCGATATCTTTCACAAGATACAAGCAAAACCGAACGGCGGGACTGTTCATACAAAAAGGCATGAAAATAAATGAATTGTGCGAGATTGCATGGTCCCCCGCGGTTCTTCTAGTACATCAAGCCTCCGACCGTATCCTTACCATCTTCACCGCTCGAACCAAGGCCGGCAAGCTCTCCTAAATCTCTCGACGAAAAAGCTGATCCCAAATTTTCGGTTGGGCGAGGGGGAGGAAAGATGTAGTCTTCCATCCTTGAGGTCTGCTCGGGTGAGCTGCTAATTAAAGGCGGCGATTTAGGCGGCACGGATCTTCCAGCGAGCCGGAAACGGAACCGTGGGCGGGCCCGCAAACCGGCACACGATCATTAGAACCTACGCGCGCCTCGGCGTTGCTCGGCGTGTGCTGCCGATTATTCACCCATGCAGAACACATAAATTACGGAAAAGTCGCTAAAGGCGAAAAAGAAGCCCAGCGCGCTTAGGGACAACAAAGCGACAGAGAGGGAAAGGTTTCCTTTGCCAGTGTGACCCGAGAGACGAGATGATGTTGCGAAGAGCATCGGGTACATTGGGGTTTACTGTTTTCCCTTCCTCTCCCGATGTCCGGCGATGAGTGTGCGCTTAATCTTTCTTTTTTGCTTCTGTGCCCTGTGCCGAATTTCGGGGGAGCGTTCCAGACCAGAACCGGGCCGTAGCCCAGGAAACGGACCGTGGTGCTCCCGAAGGTGAATGGATTACTCGGAAGCGTTGAGATTGGCTCTCAGGGCGAGCTTGCAATGGTGCCCAATTTGTTTGCAGTTTCCTCACGGCAAGATTGATAAACCGTCGGTTGGTGATTTTTTTGGTTGTTGTTGGCCGGTTGTTGCCTCCGATAAATCCGCTTTCGTTTCCAGCGAATTTGTGGAAGGAATTTTCTAATTTACGTGATTTGCTACCATCTTGATTATTGGTGTGATGTTGCGAGGAAATTTGCTAGAAAATGTGGATTTTATTTTCTCTCATATTGTCTTTGCCTTTGACAATTTAAAAAAAAAAAAATGATTTTGTGAAAAAATTAAAGGACAGTTGTATTTTTCTCCCTCTAGTTATGGTAGAAGAACCTGCCTTTCAAAACATAATATAAACATATTGTGATTGTTCGTGATCGGCCCTACGTTGTGATATTTTATGTTAAAGTGCAGTGAAAATTGCTCAGGGTTTAAAGGTGACCGTTTGGCGTACGCGTCAGTATATTCCGAATCCTTTAACGACAATGGTTGACAATTTTGTTCTTAGCCTAACGGACCTAACACTAATACATCGACAATTCAAACGCAACGCTAACGCTTCACCCAGTGAAAATACGCACACAATATGCTGGATGAACGAAGCCCTAGCTGTCAAGACACAACAATAACAAAAAACGTAAACAGTGATGGTTTTTTTTTTTCTAGTTTATTGCAATTATGACAAGACAGCAATGAGAGCAGGAACGTGAAGAGAATAAATTAAAATAATAAGCACCATATCACTTGCATACCTCTCACTTAGCAAGGTGATTGAAGAATATCTACGTTAATGGGCAATATCGTATGGGCGATGCATACGACACACCGGTTAGCAGCATTTACCGCCGGTATGTTGACAAATCTTTCCCAAGAGCTTTTCTTCCATAAAAAAAACCCCTACTTCATCTACCAACTCCATCCCACTCGCAAGTCCTTTATAAAAAGTTGACATTTTCTTGAAAGCAGAATGCACGGAAAGCAACGATCCATGAGCCGATGGCGATAAACAGGTACGAAGCAGCAACAAAGGCAACAACAACAAGAGCGAGGAACAAAAAACTGAAACATGTTTGAAGATGTAAAATTTCTCATTTAAATGCAAATTAGTTGATGACGGTGGCTTGTTTGGGGTTAGGTGATCTTGACGAGTTTGGCAGCACTGCCAAGCCGCCGCCCCGGCTGTTGACAGGGAGCCAACCCACTCCGGTGCCCACTGCTTTACTAGCAATATCTTTTCCACTTTTGATCGGGCTCTCTGCTCCTTCCTTCCATCGATGACGACCCTCGGCGCACGGTCACCACGCCGTCACGCCCGAACCCGCGAAGCTTGACTTTCTTTTAACCCTCCCGGCTGTTTGTTGCCTTTCTCAGCTGCTTTGCCCTCCTCACTTTGGCCCTCACTTCGTGCCCTCTAACCGGTATATAACCGTTTTCTTGCATCTCATTTCGAGGCGAATTGTTTGCCTGCTTCACTCGCCCTGCGAGCCAACCATGTCGGCTTAGCTGCCGGTGCACCGCCGGGGCAAGTTTTTGATAAATGGCGACTGCCACGGATGAGTTATGGCCGTCGGCAAATCGATCGATGCGAAATCAGTGTGCGCCACTTACAAGTTATTGGAGTGTGAGGACGATTCGAAGAATAGAAAGAGGTGGTTTGCAAAACTTACTTACGAAATGGTAAACCTGCCACTGAATGATTATTCTCGATGTCCCAAATATCATCGCAGGTGGAAGGGTTGTCCCTTTAAAGGTACAAGTTTTCTGGTACAAGTTTGATTTTCGAGTTTGTCCACTAGAGCTACAATTATTGCTCCCTTTCACGACAAACAAAATGTCAACAAATCAACGAGAATAAAAACCACTCCCCACAACACACGTCGATGATAAATTACCCCACCGCCTAATCGCATTTACATGCTGTCAGGTTGAAAGTGACAGCTGCTGAAAAATTGGACCACCAAAAGCAGTCGTGTGATAAATGCTTGCGGTTAGCGCAATCGGAGGTTTTCGACTGACAGGGCGGGATGGAGAAAGTCAACAAACGCCGACAAGACATGTGCAAGGGACGACACACCCGTTACTTCGGCCTTGCCCTTGATGATGAACACGTCGCTAAAGGAACGCCGCGCAGCGTGTAAGGGACCGATGCGATCTGCGCGCGATCTAGTTGGCATGGGCATCAAAACAAACTTCTCCTTGACACAAACACACCTACCAAGGGTTGGTTGAAACGGTGTACGTGGAGTGTGGGGATACCCCGAGGGTGGCCGGCGGTTGTCTGATGATTATTTTTAGCCTCTCCATGTGCCCGACCAACAGCTGCAGTTTATTGGTGCTGCACGTGTGCACGCGGCTTGTGATCGGGCCGTTCTGTTTGTTGATTTTGCGTCCCACAACGTGTGGTGTGCTAGTAATGTTGGTGATGACAAATAGCCACAATGCACAATCATTTTGAGCACACCGATGATGATGATGATGATGTTGCGTTCTAGTAAGATAACAGTCGTTTCGAATGAAGAAGTCAGCCCGAGCGAAATGTCAACGACTTTTTAGTCGATTTTTTTCTGTCTGTCTCTCTCTCTCTCTATTCCACTCCCCACCAACTAAGTTTAGCGCTCAAGTTCATCCACAACCCCACGCGTATGGACAAATTGGCTCTCATCAATTGGATGACTTTCAACAGCACAAAACGCCTTTAACGAATCAGACTTAAATTGCAAGTGGAATGTTGTGTTGTGCTGCGCACGCTATGCAAGTAATGATATTGCTGTTTATTATCATGCTTGCTGACTCTGGCAATTTGTTTGCGTTGCAGACGAAGATTTAAATGTGTACGGCCGTCACTATTCATGAGGTTCACTTAAACTTTAAACCCTCACGATACCATCGTAATGCGAGTGCGGTTAGAAGCGTGCATTTTTATGCAAATTTACATACATTTTAAAGTGTTGTACTAATCTCATTACCGTTTATATTATTCAAGGGAGGGGGGAGGATTATAGTTTAAATGTGTTACCACAACAGCAATAGACATGTTCGGTTACACGTCAACAACAGATCATTGGAATAGTTTCAGTAAGACGGAGTGTACCATATCCCACGCACTGGAGAAACGGGAGAAACACCTTCACAGTTGTCACCAATGATTACGGTTGTTTTGAGTTCAACAGCATGGTTTCATGTTTAAAATGTTCACAAAATACCTTTAACCAAACAGCTCCAATGCTCGCAAGCTGCTCATTTGAAGGCAACAATCCACCTCCTGGCGTCTTTCCAGCACAATCGCCGTTGCTGCGTGTTGGAAGCGCGTTAGACGTGAAACACTAGTGGAAAAGCGAATTGTGTAGTTCCGAAGCCAAAAATAAATAAAATTCTCAAAAGTACATTCACACAGCCACCGGTCTCGTCTGCCGGTGCGGGATGAGGAAATTCAATCTGCCAAAATTGGAATCCGTTCCATTCATAGCACCCACAGCCCAAACCCATCTTCACTTTGGCGAGACTTTGGCCCAATACGAGACATTGCCAAAAGGGGGAACCGAAAAGGACGCAACAACAAAAAAAAACCGGTTAAAAGATGCCACTTCCTGCGGTGAGAACGGATGGCGGCCGATCACACCAACATCGGAGAGCCATACCGTGCGGAACAAGAACTTCTTCCACCGGGAATGGAATGCAATCCTTTGTATGGTGGGCAAAATAAAAAAAAAATGGCCTCCGAACGTCGTGAGATTCAGCCAAACCTGGCGTCCAGGTGTGACGTTTGGTGGTGTTTCTTCCTCCCCCTGTTCACGTCCCAAACTTCCGTAGGTGGTGGTGGTGGCCTCAGGTATGATGGGAGTTGTGCGGAGTTGAAATCATCGCTTCCATCCGGTGCCACCATCAGAACTCGCCCAGTATCCGCGCTCGGTCGTTGTTGTGTGTCTTCGAGGTTTAGCAGCAGCCACCGATTGTGTTGTGCGCTGGCCTGGACGTGTTTTTGCCTCGATGTGCTTGTACATACTTCTGCCACACGGCAGATGATCCTAGGATATCCGCCGGATGGAACCATCCGATGGGTTGAGGAGGCACGCGAGTGTTGGGGTTGATCTGCGCTTTCGCTGGTACGCAGTAAACTTCCGAGCAAGTAGAGAGAAAAAAGAGTCAGAGAGACAAAAGAAGATGTATTGATTGTAGCAAGGACTCGTGATTTTGTTGGTTGTTGGTTGTGTATTGGTCAAATGCTGTCAACCGTGTACAGCAGAGCATTCCGAGCCTTTCGCACTTGAGATATCCTTTGATGAAATACGCGTGTGGTGTGGCTTTCCAGAATGTCCACCGAAGCGTGGCTTGCTCTCTGCATAGTTTGTGGTGGGGTTATTCTATGAACTGATCAAAAGAGAACCGCTTTTCTCACACTTCTAAGTCACTTCGAGTTGTGGTTTCATATCCGCTAGTGTGATTATACGAGCCGGAAATCAACTCTCGCGGTCAGGCGTATTCTACAGCGAGAGATGACCCTTTTCGATGGTGCTATACACCTTTGAGATATTTAGTAACTTACCTTTTTAGATAATCGATGTCATGAATCTGTTAGTGCACTGAATTAGTTCTTTACTACCCATGTGTGTGAAGTGAAATTAAGCACTCATGCTTCCAACGATCACAATTCCAGTTTTCAAATGAAAATATTTATCTACACAAAAAAGCGACATTGTTCACATGCACACAAGAACTCGCATCCGCTGCGAGCACCGGTTCGTAGCAATGTGTGGCTGTCGGGGCCTCGCGTTTTTCCTCCCTTTGGAAACTTTATTCCTCACCTTCTTATCGCCATTGTGCACCACTGTCACGGAGGCATGGTGTTACTTATGATATTTCCGATAGCAACTTTGTACTGTACTGGACAGCAGGAGCAGTTGTAAAAAAAAAACGATGCTCGATGTCCTTAAACTGGTGGGCGCTGGTTCAAGTTTTATGTTCGTGGGTCCATTTCATTAGAGCGGGAGGGGCAGAAAGTACCCGTTTCCGATAGGTGCAAAAGGGTAACTGTCCAGTTCCATAAATTCCACACCGCTATCCTCCCCCTCCCCCTCCATGCTCTCCGTTCAATTGCATTTCGTTCCCATTCGATGGTGCAGCGATGGCCGTTCGCCATTTTCTTTTGTTTTATGTGCTCTCGGGCACCCGGGCAGGTGTTGGAAAGTTAGCGGGAACGGTTTACGTGTGTATGTGTGTTTTACATTATGATGATTACTTTTGCAACCGATAGTGGTGTGTCCTACTTTACTGTTTTGTTGTGGAATCGGGCGCAGTACACTTTTAAAAGGAAGCGATACCGTCCACCCGTGCAATGCTATTTGTTTTATGCATGTTACTGTCTTCTGTGGAGTTGTGTGGGTGTGATTTTACTTATTACGTTCGTATCTTATTTGTATCTATTATTTGTTTGTAGTACTGTTTGTTAAGTGATTCGGTTTTTCTTTTTTATGTTTATTTGATTCCATTTTATTCAACAATTTCTAAAGGCTTCATTACCGTTTTGCATAGGTTTGTTTTGCACTCTTTCGCCAAACTTATTTCCATTTAATCATTCTGGAATTTCTTTTTTCCTTTCGTGAACCGTTTTTCCCTGTCCTCTCATCTAAAAGTTTTCCTACTTATCCCCGTTCTACTTCCTATGTTTTGCCCATTTTAATGCATCGTTTGGGTGAATAATCGCTTTGATGTTTTTGGTGCGCGTTTCGACTAAAGTTTTCTGTCGCCTGTCGGTCTCATCGCTGCACCGTTACCAGTTTCAAGTCATCCTGCAACATCGACCCCCCCCCCCCCCCCGGTTTCACACCGCTTAGATGCGATTTTCCTTCCTTCAAACTGGAAGTAAAACAATTTTCAAGAATGGCGCTTCCCACTTTGACTAACCGAGCACAGCGCAGCTAAAACTAGGCGAATAGTTCTTACCGACACGGCCATTTGTTTTTCTGGGGTTTCTTTTTGTTTTCCACTGCTTCGCCCTCTGTCAAACAATTTATTATCCTCCGCTTAGCTCGGTTGTTTGCGGATCGTTTTGCTGCACAAAGTTGAGACCATATTTCCCCCGCGGCTTCTGCCACTGACCTCTGGAGGGGAGGGGGAGGGAGAGGGGGGGGGGAGGGTGCTCCGGAATATATTTTGTAATTTATTACAACTTATCGGTAGTTTGTCGTTCGCTCGCTTTTGCGCACACAGCGCCTTTGCACAGTACCGTTGGCGTTGCAAACGCGTAAAAACTAGATCAAGATGACGATTTTGCTTCCATGACCTGAAAAAAAAACAATGGCACCGTGTGGGCGTGGAACAGTGATGCTGGAAAAGGTTGGCGGAAGGCGCTCGATTGAAAACGACCAGCAGGAATTCCTCACGTACTGCAGACATCCTTTTTAATGGATAGTTTTGTCTTCCAATGCGCTCACATCACACATGGTGAGAGGGGTCCTCTCGGTGGGTTTTGAGTTTTGTTGCAACTTTACGATCTGTTCTGGTTGATGTTTATGCTTGTTTGAAGAAATGGGTCATCTGAAGTTCTTTCCGCACACCCGAACGATGCAGCAAACTGCATTATTTAAACTGCAAGCGTTTGTATGGAAAGTTTTTCTTTGCAGTTTTAGTGCACCTTTTCAATGGAAATCAAACCAAGCTTATTGCTTTCGGGAAAACCGGCAAAATAAACATAATGCCAGAAAAAAAGGGAAAGCAATCAGTATTCCTAACTTTTTGCCAACTTTTGCCTACACTGCAGCTGTGCAGGTAACCGCTTCTTCGTCGCAAGCGCGAGAGCAAAATCTAATGAAAGTTTTAATTACAACTCTCTATTAGTGGGGCGAAAACGTCGAAAAGGTTCGCCCATTTTCCGGCCAGTGTGCGGCGCTCGTTTAAGGGATGGTGGTTCGAAGAAAGAAACATCTGTGCCGGTAGGAGAAAATTACCAACCGGAGGGTAGTGTTCACGGTAACTATCCGCCGAGCGGTTTAATTTGGGTCAAAAAAGTTAATCTAATGGAACGTAATGAAATTAAAATGAATCCACTTCGTACTTGTGGGAGGGAGCGGGCACAGTCTTCATAATTTCCGCAGTCCAATGGGCTGGTTAGCGAGTTGTTTTTTTTCTTTCTTTCTTCTATCTCGGTGTGCAACGAGCCGCTGCTGTGGCTGATTAGTTTGGATGAGGCAGTTGGAACGGATGTCGTCCTCAAATGGGACAACTTGGAGTTTTGCTAAAGTTTATTTCTTTTTATTGCTGTTGTCATTTGTTCGCTGCTTGTTTCCACTTACCTCAAATGATTTAATTTATTTGGTTACCTTGCTGGGTAAAAATACCAATATCCAACTATCAAACTGGGATAACTCGACCCAGAACTGCACAAATGAAAAATCTGTTGAAGCTTTAACGATGAACAGATCGTTAACAGCACTTAAAACTCAATAAACATGCATCAATATCGTACCCAGACACTTGTACGACGAGCAATAAATAAGCAAGTTTAATTGCAAACATGCTCAATACTGTCAACAGGGCTGCACGTGTCCTACCCCGTGTAACTCGGTGCTCGAAGCGTACTGCAACTGCAGACACAGAAATGTCATTATTTCGCACTACAGGGACGTGCTGGTCGTGATCCGCTTTTGCCTCTTACGATGCGTAATTGTCTGGCGTGTATCGATTGCTTCTTGGCGTGTGCCAGTGGTTTGTGTTGGCTGCCGACGGAGAAAGGATTTGGTGCAGCAGAAACAAAAAAAAGAAAAGCTTCAATTATCACCCAAGAGAGCAATTAGCACAAAGAGCAAAGGAAGTATCCAACAATGGATGCGACGGAGCTGTATTCCGAGAGCTCTGTGGTGTGGTGGCTAAGGACACCAAACTTGTGATGACAGATTAGCAGAGTGAGTGTGCACATCATTCTGTGGTGTCATGGTTTTGCTGAAGTGGAAAATTACTACTTCTTTCCCCACACTGTAGCCGATTACTTGTTGGGGGGTGGAAGAGTTTGCATTGTTCTTTAATCGTCTGATTGCACCGCGATGTGCTCAATCGTGACGCACGGTATTGATTGAACAAGACATGAACCTTTCTCTTGTTTGGCTGGCGCTCTGGCAAGGTTTCAATCTTTATTCTGTTCTACCAAGAAATGGATTAAAACAAATTCTTCTCGGAATGGAAGCTCGCACAAAATTGCACATAAATTAATGTGGCGTAAAAGTAAAAGAAAAAAGAAAGCTACATCTGTTGGAACATGTTTTTGTTCGAATTGTTTGAATCTGAATTACAAACGAATTCGCGGAAACATACGACGCATCAACTGAGGACTTCGTACAGTTGTAACCATTGCGCAGAGGGTTCGAAAGCGAGAGAGTAGAGCGCTGCATTTTGCAGGAGCTGAGCGCTGAAAACTTTGCAAACATCTTTAATGAAGAGTACTTAAAATGAAAAGTAAAAGAAAGGAATTATCAAAGCATCTTAACAACGACGATTTTGTACCAAAAAAAACACACACACACAAACGCACCCTTTGATACAGTCGTAATGCTTGAGCGGTCTTGTGAGCTTTCCATGCCCACTGCCTCTAGCAACAATGCCTACGATTCTAAAGAGGACACAATTTACATACAGCACGTAGCAACCTGAAACACTCTCACACCGCGAAAGCTCTTCCCTTCATTACTGTGAAGAAGGCGTGCAAATGAAAAGTTTCACACACACAAGGCAATGAGCTACTGAGGGGCGTAAAACTTACAATCCACAGCTGGGGTTTAGGTCGCGTGGTTCACGTGGGCGTGGGATGGTAAGCGAGGATCGCTGTTAAAAATGGTACCAAACTTTTCCACTCAACTCATGAAGTGGCGCCTCTCTTGGCGACACGGTTGTGCCTTCCGAGGTGTTGATGTGCTCGGCAGAAGGTGGGTTTTCGACCAAGCATAGCCTGCCGCTCGTATGGTGCAGAGATTGACGCCAGATATTCTGGTGGATTTAAATAATTGCGATCATAAAGTACCTTTTTTGTTACATAAAGTACGCTGACGGTGTTGCGGGAAGCAGCATTT
Source organism: Anopheles melas (assembly GCA_000473525.2). NCBI lineage: Eukaryota > Metazoa > Arthropoda > Insecta > Diptera > Culicidae > Anopheles > Anopheles melas. The sequence goes on along the minus strand of AXCO02006720.1, from coordinate 2,600 downwards.
GCTGGAGTGGAATACGTAATTTTCCGTATTAAGTATGGAGAAACAACATTAAAGCAGACGTCTATGTGAACATTGTGCGAAAGCAGAGCTGTATTCTACGGTGCTCTTCCTCATACTAGTCATTTATATTGGATTTATTCTTCAACTCTGCTGTACTTTGTGATGGCGTCGCGCTAAGCGCTCTGTGTAGTAACATGCTAGCAGTGGGATCGATTCTAGGATGGTACTGGTATATCTTTATTTCAGTGTTTTTATACCTTTTCAGCCCTTTTCAAGCCATGCTGCCGAGGCTTGGAATGTATGTCCTCGGTTTGCAATTAATGAGTTTTCAATCCGCGCTCACCCTACGAGCCCAAATGCATTAGGCGCAGCAGTGTCGTAAACATATATGGCGCACCATCTGCATAAAGAAATTGAATATTTACTTCCCAACGAAACACACACACTCATACAATCTGCCAGCATGTGTGTCGAGGGTAACGAATGGGGCATAAGCTCAGCAGCGAATCAATTCGAGCACAGCAACAACGACGACGACGCTTGCAGAAAGATGTAGTAAAATGTGATCGTCTCGTGGGGATCAACGGGCCTTCCTCAGTTACTGAGAGAGAATATAGATAACTCTACTCGGCAGTAGTGCGCGCCGAGTCTCTCGCCCAACCAAACAATTCTTCCTACGTAAAAAAGGGGTGACATCAGATGAAGCTACTATGTCCATCGGATGCCTACCACCGCCGATGGGAATGGGTGTGGATGCTTTATGGACTTCTGGATAACCTCACATAACCGATCTCTCTGTGCCGCTGGTGTACTGGTTCATCTCGGTGCTTATAAAATCACCAACATGGACACTGCAAAGGGAGTGCGCAGAATACATCCCCTACCCCGTACAGTGGGCGTTTTGATGAAAACCCCTTAACCCGGGCGTCCGACCAGTTTCACTATGGGTGAGGTTTGTGTGCACCGTATGCCATTGCGCACATTTGTACGAAAGGGTTTTTATTCCACCCAAATGCAACCGCCTGCCCGTCCCGCTGCTAGCAAAAAACCCGGGAAGCCAGCGACAAACCAGATGCGCTAGATGGAAAGGTGCATGATAACAACGTTTTGCCATTGTGCCATTCTGTCAGCTTGCCGTGTCTAAATCATGGTCGCCTGCATCCGGCATCCTCTGGCGTGTACGTGTGTGTGTGTGTGCAAGTGTTTTCCGCTTCCGGTGCGGATCTAGCATCACCTCTCCCACCCTGGGGTTTACTGAATAGTGTGCAAACGGATAGGGTCACCCACCCAAAAGTGTAGATGCTTTGGCTTCCTTCCGTTTCTTGCCTGCTTTCCTGCTTGTGCGCCACTCCCCAAAGTATCAGCGAGAGCTGTACCATTTGCCGGATAACCTCCAGGGAGTAAAATACGGCGAAGGTTCTGTGGTTTCGCCGCAATAGATAAACGCAATCTTCTGCTACCCCAACTGCAATATCTCTCTCTCTCCCTTTCTCTCACTCTCTCTATCTCACACGTATGTGAGTGGGCCCTGTACAGGTCTTCTTCGTGTTGGCAATGTGTGCGCCTTGTGTAAGTTGGCCTGACTTCTTCTTGGGTTCCGGGTTCCGCCAGCAAGGAGGCTAGCGGCCAGTGAAGAGGGGTTTCGTTCAACCCCTCCTCTGCCGGCTAGGCGCTCGTAACAATCGAGATGTTGCAACATGACAATCTTGTTACATTTTAAGTGCACATCCTTGTGCAACACCGGCCCCACCGGCACCGTGGCCGTGGCGGAAGTCAACTGCTGCGCTTTATCGTAACCGCACGGCACAGATGCGAAGCGTTTATGTCATGAAGTGTGGGTGAGAGCGAGATGGAGAATGGCAAGCTGTGGTGGAATGAATCAAATAAGAACAAACCGCAATCTGTTTTTTTTTTCTTTAAAGATAAAGAGTGTCCCTCTAGTTATGATTTCATGGGAATACTCTTTTACTTTTTGTTTATTTCTTTGCAAACGAGAGTCGAACAATAAAACACCCTTTAAAATTGAATTACAAACAGAACAATGCTAACAAATCAATGAAAATACTTTATTGACTCATTACTTTCCGTTCGTTCATAGTTATTTAAGTTACATTAAGTTACATGAACGTTTTGTACAGTTACACAATGTACTGCGTAGCTGTCCCAAATAAGGCTAAATATTTTATTTTACTGTACATCAACCATTGTGTCCCCTGGAATGTGACTTCTGCGCGACTTCCTTGCGAAACTATCTCAACCGTATTCAGCTAACTAGTCTATTTAGAAGCTTCGCAAGCAGTAGCTAAAGATAACTTGTCTGTTCTGTTGCGCTTCTGAAAGAGATTGAAACATCCGCAAGAGAATGGTAAAGAATAGCAAAAAAAAAAAAACCGTAAACCTCTGTGTTTGCTATTATTTCTGCTGCGGCAATGCGATCGCTGCCACTGGAGGGAAATGAGAGAACCTCCACTCCAGCCTGCAACTCATCAAACCGCTCGGGTGATGAATGAATGATGTTTACTAAACAGCTGTGTGGCGGGAAGCAATATCAATAGCACTGGCACGACTGGATACGAGGGGTCCCGGGAGTGGAAGGAGCG
>KI921040.1:5033-18099 GCA_000473525.2 Anopheles melas | reverse complement strand
AAAAAAAAGCGAGACGCAGCGCATACCGAAACGAGCTGATCCCCCAAGGATCTCGAACCAAATTGATGTGCCTGGCTCGGTTTTCGGTTCACGGATGGCTCACACCCGTGAAATCCAGACACATTGGACTGCTTTTGTCAAAAATCGAAAAAAAAGCAATGCGGCGCAATGAGACAGAAACGAAAATGGCACAGCGAAACAAAGCTGGAGCAGGAGCTTTTTACATGCCACATTAAGCTTTCTGAAGGGAAGATCAGCGTTTTAGCTTGTGCTCGGAGTAAATTTAGTGGCAAAAAACCGTACAGCCCATCGAAAATGTGAAGTCTTCGGGTGAAAAATGGAGAGGAAGCATTTACTATTCACTTGAAACTGTAAGGTACTTCATAGTAACTGTGAAGTCAGGCGATTTCTTTTAACTGTTTGGTTTTATTTGAACTTGTATAAGAAGATATGAGTTTAGTTGTATACTTAATTTAAAGTTCATATTGAGAGAACAGGTAGTGCAGTCTATTTTAGCTCTAATGAGATGCTGATGAGTAACAAATACTCGACCTAAAACATCAAACTTGTTCTGACATTGCATTCCTATGGAATGGTGTTTGAAGATCTTCAATGAATGAGGGTCTTGAAGTCAATTCTTCTAGTAAACTGAGTAATTGATAAGACTGACAACGATACCAACAATGTCGTACCAGTTAGATAAAGACAACATAGAGCTCTGATGAGCCCTCAGATAGTGTAAAGTCCCCTGAAGGGAATATTTCTAAAATATTTACTCATGTCCACACTTTCACGTGATCCTTCCGCAGAATGCACTCAGCGACACTCAAACTCATATTACTAATGCACTTTGGCAATGTTTGCATTAAACAATGGGATGCAGCTGGATGCTGAGTGCAACAAACAGCTGCCGGCAATGTCGCCAACGAATAATGCAGCAAGATTTTCTCTCGCGCAAACGGGCTTAAATCGCGGTGCGGGCAAGGATTTAAACTGATCCCATCGCAAAAACTCGAAAAGGCTGAAGCAAATATATATTGCTTTCCTTCGCCCGAAGGTACTGCTTAGCTTTGTGAGAGAAGAGGAGAAGAAGTTGGCTTGTTGTACATCGCGAGTTTCACGGGCATTGGAGAAGAAGCGGGCCTGTGAGAAAACGTGTACAAAGCCGCGAACGTAGCCGGGCCGGGCGACACAAACTCAACCAGGAAAGCACAATTTATGCAGCAACATTAGACGCGGGATTATGTATGTAAAACGATTGTGCAAAGCTCTCCAGTGTTTGCATCCGCCACTTTCCCCTGTTGCTGTCGACGCTGTTGTTTTATTTGTAGTGATTTTTGTTGTTTTTGTTGCTTGGTTGCTTGTAAACTTACGAGCACACACACACACACGCTCGCCTTGTTGTCTTCTGCGGTTAGAGCGTTGCCCGCTTTGCAGAGAGCGAGAGAAGACACAAGTCTTCTTCAGCTTACACAATGGGATGAAGAGTGTTTACTGTGTGCGTGTGTGTGTGTGTGTAGATGGTTGTATGTGTGCCTCGATGATGTCGTAGATGTCGTAGCGGTAACGTGAATGATGATGGAAGATGATTTTTCACGACTGAAAGTGAGGGGGAAGCGGTAAAAGCTGGCCAGCAGTCCTTTAACTTCCACTTGTCCACTCGGCCGTACACGAGCACGACCCTTGTTGGGTAGGATCTCCGCACAAAACGCTCTACCAGTCGCCGGAAAGCCCGCAAACGGGAAGCACCTTATTTGCATAAATGCTTAGAAAGAGAAAGAGCAGGCACACACACACACACACACACACAGCTTCTCAGACGGGGGGTTTTCCCGTCTCGTCGCCGCCCTGTGTTGGACCAGTATCTTTTTCCTTCTCCGTTCGCAAGCTGCGTCCTCGGTTGACAGTGCCCTTTTGCTGTCAGCTCAACAATTAGTCAATAGTCTATTGCAGACACATTTTCCGTCCTGTGCGCGCTGCCGCCGTCGCCGACACAGAGCAGCTTCTCGGTTGAATAGTTCGCGCAGTGAGAGTGAGGGGTAGAAGAAAAAGGGCACACAAAACCATAAAAACCTACAGCGCAACATCCCAAGAGGACCCTCCGGCCCTTACTGCCACAATAAAAAGGGGCACAAGAAAATTTGTGAAAATGTTGTGCGAAGAGGGAGCGGATCGTTACAACGCGAAAGAACAACACCGCACCCGTTCTCGGCGCCTTCCAGACTCCGTGTCCACGAGTGAGAATGTTTTATTATTCATAACCAAGAACCCTCTGCGAGCGATGGGTCGAGCTAATGGGGGTGCAGCTCATTTAAATAAATGCAATCATGAGCTTTGGCGATCACACACTGTGGCGCGACGGCGTTTTCCCCCCGTACGTTATCCTGCGGAGGGATGCAGTTTAAATTCAGCAAGAATCCTCGAGTTCATGTTATTTATTTTTCTTTCCATCTTGCATCTCGACCGTCCCAGCGTGTGCAAGGTGTATGTGTGTGCTTGGTGCTTTAAAATGCTAATTTTGTTTAAACAAAATCGAAACAAGCTATGAATAATCTTGCAAAAGAGGAATGTTTTGCCGCGTGTAATTTGCCTACAGTTTTGGCGCCTTTTTGTAATGCGTATTGCATACAGCGTTAACTGTGAAAATTTTCCGCCCAGCCAAGGTATGCAATTTGCATGACAAAAGTACAGTTTTTATCTGTGCGGGTGTTACGCGCTCGTTTGAAAACTTGTTGAATGCTCTCTGGCTTCACTCTTCCGCCTTAAAAAATGGTCACCTTTAACGGGCTACAAATGGCTGCTAATTATGTTCGACATCATCCCCTCGAACAGCAACGAAAAACCCGTGCCCCGAACGCGCATCCATCATTCGTAATCGTGCCCTTGGTGGTGTTGTGTTGGTGTCTTAACTAACACTCCCGGAGAGCGCAGCATTATCGACAAGACTCTCCCCTCTGCCCTCGATACATACACTGCGCGTTGCCGTTCCACGGTGTAACTTTACCGCTCGCTCGCTGAGACATTGATTTATGTCCGCACGCTTGAATAGGTGATTAATACTGACCCCAAAACAGATATCTAATTTGGATGCTGTTTCCATTTTTCCCCGTAGTTTTTTTTTTGTCTTTCGTATTAGGGCTTTGGGATACTTTTTTCTCGCCTTGGGCCTTTTCCCACGTGCCACACGCTGTTTCAAGAAGATCTTTTCGGTTTTACTCCTCACGTGAAAAAAAATAAGATTCTACGTGCAATGGCGCACCGCAGGCGTTCGCACACGTTCCCGTGGAATACGCTTTGGTGTCTCGCTTCTCACCAAAACGCCCACGAGTGTGTGTGTGTATGGACGGTCGGTCGGAAGTGACAGCGTGCGCCTGCAATCATCACTTCGAGCGACATTTGCTTTTGCGCCACCCTCAGCCGCCACTCTATTCCGTTTTTAGGTTCACTTTTTTCTGTTTCAGAATTAATCCATCGGTGGGTGTTTGCCCCGGTGCCGTGTGTCGCCGTGGCGCGCGCGCTGTCATTTATTTTTGGGCAACGACGATCGTCTTTTCTGCTTGGCTCTGCCGTTGCACCCGCATGAGGGGGGTTGCGTGGCTGCATCGACGATAGAACGGACATCACACTGGGGCGGCTGCTGCTGCTGCTGCGGGTGTAGATTTTATGGTTTGGTTATTGGACTTTGCTTTTTAAAAGTGTTCTACTTTTAGTCCGTTTTGTGTCTTTGTGGCGAGGGTTGGACATCGGTTTGGTTTGATCTTTTTTTCTTCTTCTTCTTCTTCTTCTTTGGGGTTGTGTGATTCACACTAACAGTCTTGACGGTGATGGTTGTTTTGCTCTCTTGCAGCATCTTGCTTGAGTGTGATTCATCTACAAAAAGAAGTAACACATTTAATTGATTTTTTCTCTGAATGCTATCCTGGTCATGGCACCAACAAATTGTATTATTTCATGTTTTTTTAATGTTTCAAATGAAACGGAGTTTTCATAGTCTGATTCTGGCAAAGGAGAGCTAAAGGTCTTTAATACCAAGTGTAGACATAATTATGCAATCATCAGTAAGTCAGAATGCCAACATAACAAAAAATAAAACATTTCCCCGAAAGGTTGCTGGTCGTCAAATTTCAAACTACTTTTCTTGCTAAGACATAACCTGCGATACATACAAATAAACCGATACACATTACCCTCCAAATCCGACCACGTCAGCAAAACTGGCACGAGCAAAAAAAGAAAAGGAAACACTCCCGCCAACAAACAACCGTTGACACTTTCCGTTTCGATGTTGCACAGTTTTCTTCTCTCCAAACCGTTCAATTCGACGCTTCTTCCACAACACACGGCACACGGAGTTTCTTTTTTAACTTCTTTCAGCACTTTTACGGTTGTACAGGTCGGTCGGGCGGACGTTGTCGACACCTTGCAGCAGCTGGTTGGTCGGTCGACTCGAAACCACCGGTAAGTTCCCCGGTATCGATCAGCTCCCATTGCGCCACCAGCGGGTGTTGTTTGCACACACCAATCCCACCCAGCCCCGTTTAAGAAGGTGCTAAGCTGAGGATTTCAGTTTTACGCGCATATGCTCGGTTGCGCCCAGCCAACCAAACCAGCAGGCGTGAACATTGAACCACAAGTGCAGAAAAGAAATGTTGCCAAAGCCAGTAAAAAGGAGGAGGAGGAGGAGGAGGCACAAGCGATATAAATCAACCACGGGGCCGGCCACTGCCCTTCTCGGAGTCGAGCGGACAGGGCACGTAATCTGTTTTAATTCCCAGCCAAAGTGCGATTTCTTCTGGCAGCAGCAGTCCTTTCTTGTTGCTGAACTGCTTGTTCGTTCATTGATTTTTGTTCCTGTTCTGTGTATTGAACCTTTCGGTCGGTGGTTGGAGTGCTCCTTTTTTTGTTAAACCCGTTTAATATGGTTTTGATACGTCAAATCCGCATTGAGCGCAAATAAACCCAACGATAAATGGCAAAAGTTGCAGCTAATATCGACAGCTCGAAACAGCCCGCAAGTAATTAAAATGCTGCAATACAGTTTTTATATTTCAATTTGCTCCTCTTTGAAAAGCTTTCCCCCAGAAAAGTTCTATATAGTCTGTTTGCTTCAGCTAGAAATGGACGTCCAGCTTCCAGCAATGGATAGGGCCAAACCTCGTATCAGCTTCCAGTTAATGTGTGTTTGCTTATCTCCACGCACGCATCACAGACACCCTACACACACTTCCTATGTGTACGTTTTATGCCATCCATTTTTCTTCGATTCCATCCCTTTTTCCTCGAACCTTTTTTTCTTTTGCTGTGTAGTCCACCCATTTCCTGTGCGGACAAATTTGCTCAACACTACCGGAAACAATCGATTGACCCTAAGGGGCAGGACTGCTAGCACGATGTAGCCGATTGCTCGATGTAGCGCTAAGACGACGGTGCTAAAGAGCGTTTGACGCAGGAAGTGGAGTTTTTTTTTTACCTCCAACGCTGGAAAGAAATCTCAGCTCAGACAGGATTCTCGCTCGTTTGATGCGATCAATTGGTCCAAAAGTAAGTTAAGCTCCATTTTTAGTGAGGATTGATGCGAGCGTTTTATTTGCTTGATTGATCTATTCGGTTCGGGGTTTACAATAAATCAGAAAAGGGGATTTCCGTGTGCTTCATTTCGCTGAGGAAGCGCTAATCCGTACCTGAAGTAAAATGGCAAGAAAAAAATATACAAAGAGCAGTGTTGGGATTAGATGTTTCTATGATATTGGGTCCTTTCTCTTCGGGCTACTGTAATGTTTTTGATAAACAAAAATATAATATTAATCTAAAACTTCTTTACTATTAGAAAACTATTCCCTTTACTATTAGAAAACTATTTCGAAATTGAATTGGAAATATTACAACATTCCCGATGTTTGTCCACAGGAACATTATGCTTTGCGGATGAGTGTTGCCTCATTAAAAGCTCTGCCCCTTTTCCGCCCAGGAACTGGTTGACCATTAACTGGTATGGAATAAAGTCTGATGCCAAAATTAACGCATCATCTCCGCACACGCCACCCCAAAATGTTTGCCGCTTCCAATTACATTGGGAGAATATGTGTCGCGTAATGAATATCGATAACCACCGCCGCCGAACAGTGTCGCAACATGCCAACATGTGTGTACTTACACAGCCGTGTTCACCGTGCGACAGTTTCCTGGGAAAAATGTAATACCCGTGATAACAGGCGCAATGAAAATGCATGGTAGTTATTGAGAAAATTATTCACTTCCAGTGTACTTCCAGTGTGTCGGAATGGCGGAACTATCGAGGAGGAAATGAAAGCAATATCGATTGTGCAGTACCGAGCAAATGGTGGTAGTCGGTCTGGCAGTCTAATGTTCTCAATTACTGAAGTTGCAATGTGTGCAAAACTGCACCGGGCGCTTGTGCCGGAACACGGGGCTTGGAGCGCTTGTTCCGGCCGGAATGTAATACGCACGGCTAAAGGAAACATCGTGCTTTCTCTGATGCGTGTCTAACGATATTGATGGAAAGCTCTTGCATTGGAAATCAGAGCAATGGAAAATGGCGAACAGCAAACATCCGTGTGCGCAGTAATTTCGTGTTCGAAGGGCTTTGATAATTGCAAACAGTACAAATTATTAACACGCTGATGCCGCATCATTACAGGTTGGATGTTAGAATTAGAAGTTAGAAGTTGCATTAGAAGTTGGTATCTATATATATTTGTAACATTCAATTCCTTTACTTTTAAAACTCTAGCATTTCCCTACTGAAATAATAATAAATACTTAACTCTCTTGTACTTTTAACTTATCTTTCCAATCCCGTCTTTCTCTTTGCAGAACGCGTCCTGGAAAACTCGTACCACGGCTTGATAAAGGAAAATGAAACGTTCGTCGAGATAACGCCACTGATCAAGGTGGACGAGACGAAAATCTGCGGCTTTCACATAATCAAAAAGAACAAGGAAATCCCCTTTCAGGTAAGCTTCCATTCGTTACCTCCATTTTGGCGTGCCATCGCGTGCACCGTTGAATAATGCATCACATAAGGAAGACAACCAATTATAGCTTGATTTGCTGGAAAAATCAATAATCTTCCGCCCGTAACGCCACGAAACGGCGTTAGACGAAGTAAACCTTCCCCCGTTTATAAGAAGGCTCAAGCGCGATTTCTTATGGATAACGAAGTAGAAACACTTGAGCTATCGAGCATTATTGGCAAAAGTGGCACGATTTGCAGAAAAAGTCGAGCGCGCGAGTGCGCACGTGTCACCATCTTGTGCATTTTTCGTCACCAATTCCTACGTGCCCCAATGGGGCGGACCGGGTGAAACGCGACCGGGTTGCCATTTCCGACCATTGCGAAACGTCTCTTGTCCATGAAATTCGACTAACTTCACTTTTAGCACGGTCATATATCAACCCGGCGGTGGTGCGGGTTCGTCGTCTCGTGCCTTTCCCGCGCGCCGAAATAGCCAATGTTCGTCCACGGCACGGTGACAGAAATTGCTTCGCTAAAGAAAGGTGGAATCTGTCGGACATTTTTTCTTCCTCCCTCTGTACATCTCCGTTGTCTGGGATGGGGTTTTTTTTTATAAACATAACCACTTCCTTCTTGCGAGCGCTTCCAACAGAGGAGGTGGTCCACAGACCATCGTCATTTTCAGCGCATTTCTTATGCCGTCAGCATCGTAATCTGTTTTTACTTTCCTTGTCGAGCGCTCTGTCTCTCTTTCTCTCTCTTTCTCTCTCTCTCTCTCTCTCTCTTTTTCGAGGAGTTCGAGGATAACCTCTTGGAGACACGAGATAAGAAACTTCATCCTTTTCATCTGCTCGAGAGCAGCCACCGGTACCATGGTGAGTTTCGGGTCTTTGGCGTCGCTTCTTTGCCAACGTCCATCAAGGTCCATCAAGTACGAAAAAATCCTCCCCCACTGGTTTCGGCACACCAGCTTACCGTGCTCTTCTTTAAACGGTATCGTATTTACTGACAAAATCCACTTGAAATTGCTGCTAAGCGCCCGGGAGGGATAAGGACTGGCGAGCTTCCTTCCTTCTGTTCCACCGGTTTGGGGTGGGACTATGGAGGAGGGGGATCTGTTTCACTTTCATCACACTGTAGCCAAAATGTATGCAAACTTTCCCCCTTAGCCTAAAGCACCGATCTACCCGTCACGAACGAACCAAATTTGTCCACCACTAACGATGGTCCCGGAAATGGCTGCGGAACTGGGACGAAAAGGCGCTTTTTTGCTGTATAGGAAAGCGGTCGCTTTTTTTTGTTAGGATCTTCAAAATTGGATTCCTAGTACCGTACCTTGGGTGAGAGCACCTCCCCCGGCGGTGGCATTGCGTCGGCCGGTAATTAGCGCAAATGATTATTCCTTGATGTCCACAATAATGAGGAGCTCCCACCGGAATTTGTGTGTCGTTCTTTTCTTTTTTTTTTACATTCTGCGTGTTTTACAACGCACAACATCTGTACGCCCCATCAAGAAGCGTAACTTGTGAAGGTCGCGCCATTTTTTCGTCGTTGTGTCGGTGTGAAAGCGTGTCCAATGCTCTTAGGCGAAGGTGTGCACAGACTTCCTGCGTGCGTTGTTTCCTGTACCCAAGCGAGATGTGGTAGGGGAAAAGACCATATAACAAGCGACGACTGTGCTGACAGCTAAGCCTCCACGGCCTTCCCTGATCATTAGCATAAGTGTTGCTAGGCATCCACGTGACACTGGCAGGTGGGGATGTTGTGGGCCGGCGAAGAAAGTCTCTAGGGAGGTGTGAAGCTTTTCCCGGCAGCATCTCCGGTGACGAATGGGAACATCATGGGTACATCATGGGGCTGCTAAGTTTGATGACGCAAAGGGAGCCAGCCGAACGTCTCAAGTTTGCAACTTCGGCTCTCCCTTTCTTTCCTCTTCCATTGGGTAATTGTATCCCGCACCCTCTGTGGTGTGGAGTTTTCTCGTTTAAGAATTTTCACTTTTCCAATTACTAGAAGGTACAAGTTTAAATCAGGAGAGGGAAATATCGGTATACAGGCGATTCTATAACGTACAACCATTAGCATGGAAAACCTCTTGAGATGAAACGGACCTCTGTATGTGTGCTTCCGAAGCAAATCAATAACGGAAAAAGCTGTAAAGAAGAAGGGAAAAATATTAAATTCATTCGTAAACAAAGTAAAACTTTCTGCAGCGGAAAGCAACTTTGCGGGGCACCACTTGGGGCTGCGCTATGCCATTTAAATGTCAGCCCAAGTGTGCTGTGTTGTGGGTGCTTTTATTAAAAGTTTAATTGGAAAACGGGGAATGTTCAATTAATTGACATTTTTTAGCTAACTACCCCTTGTCGGTGCGTGTGTGATGTAAGGAATTTGATACGTAACATTTTGGGAAAAAGGGCTGAAAGGCGAAGATACCCCAAGATGACGCTACGGTTCTCAATCATTCATGCCCTTTTCTCCGGTGAAGCTAGCCCAAAAAAAAACAAGCGATCCACTTGACCGTTCCATTGTCCTTTTTTCTCTCTCTCTCTCTCTCTATCTCTCTCTCTCTCTCTCTCTCTCTCATTGCCCCGAAACCTTCCGTCACGGGTCACGGCGAAGGATCGAAGTGTCCGGGCGTTTCTGAGGACTCATCATGTCCGACATTTGCTTAGGCTGCATGAAAAATTATCACCCAGCCCCCCCGGGGTTGCAATATGTGTGTGTGTGTCCGGGCGCGCGCGCGTTCTGCGTGCATAAGCACCCTTCCATTTTCTCCCCTCGGACGATGCCGCAGTTGGCAGATAATTTATTATCCATAACACAAAACGCCGGTTTGATGGTTTGATGGTGAGCTGGTCCTCCGTGTGTCGTCAGTGGGTGCACGCAATGGGTGGCGGAGAGAATCGGTGCCAAACCGATTATGCACACTCCGGCAATACCGCACACCAACCGTTGCTATACTATCAAGGGTAGTATGGTATGCTGGGTGTGCGCGATGCCTGGTGACGTCCTGTGGTCTGCGGTGTGCCAAGCGCGATATTGTGGGCGATCTCGCACCAACCCTGGGAGCTCCGTGTGGAGAATGGCGTGTTGGTGAAACGTTATTGTGTGGTCTACCGACAGGTTCGGCGTCAGGCTCTGTGAGAATCTCTCCTTTCATCTCATCCCATTTCCGTCTCTCTCTACGCTCCCTTGAGCAGCCCACAGGATCGTTAATTTAATGTCCGGAAAAGGAGGCTCAGTTGGATAGTACAGGTGCTGCTGCACACGGTAGCTCGCTGGTTGCTTGCCTTTTTTCCCCCGGCAATAGAAAATGGCATTGCGACCCGACGTTCCTGGCACTCGAGCCCGGGTACACACAGTAGCAGATGTATTATTGCATTTAAATGAACAATTAACAAACCGCCCAAGCACCGAGCGTAGCGTTAGCAGTGCCTGTGCTGTTATTCGGTGCACTTTCTTCAAGAGCACTTCTTACCCGCATCCGTTTGGTGGCGGCAAACGGTTTTGCCGCTTTGGTGACACACGACAAACGATTATTGGGTGGCTTGCTTTCCACTGTTCACGGCTCGCCGTTCTACACTTTGGCGAAACACTTTAGCCTGCAAAACCCGTTTCCTATCTTGCCCATTGGTGGTTTTAAGGTTGCAATTCACTCGAACCTCAATTGTTTTTGCGGGGTTTTTAAGAAGAACCCAAGCTCCTGAGCACTTTTCTGCATGGTGACGATAGCAATGGAACACACACACACACACACGTGTTATTCTAAATTAGATTTTAATTTATTTTGATGGCATTTACTTTCGCAAAGTCAAACAACAGGGACACCCAGGGACAAAATGGTGTTGGGCAAAATTAATATCCATCACCTTTTTCAGGCTGCCCAGTCCAGGGCAGGGGTGGGGTTTAAAACCGGTGTCTCATACTAAAAGTGATGGGCTTATAGCATGGGGAGGGGGTTAACCTCCGGTGGCTGTTCCGCTGACACGTGTTCGCGCAAATGTTTGATGAAAGTGGCAAATTATGCAAGCAACAATTAATTAATTATACATTCTGCTTGACTTCTCGGACAACGTGTAGGGACTGCGAGTTGCGAGGAGATCCTTTTGTGGAGGGAGAGAGCAAACTAAAAGCAAACTATTTATGCAACATGTTCTGGAGCTGTAGTTCATATGCTGAATATGTGTTGGAATTTTGAATGTTTGATACTCATGCTTATGCTTCATTCTGAAATAGCAAACAAATCTCACTTTTGAGGGCAAAAATTATCATTTAATACCTTTCCAAGTATGTTAACCGACTCAATTCCATGTTTTCTAAAAGTTAGTTTCCCTCTTAATGTATGAGGGCATATCGCAAACGGTGTTTGAGTTAGTGAAGTTCCCTATCCACCCTTCAATTCTAGCAATTTTAATTACATCCACACCAATCCTTTGCTTTGCCCTTTGCTATAACCGTCGCTTTGAGTCTATTTCCGTTTAGTTGTTTCAAAATTAAATGAGGGCGTCCCCCAACCCCATTCGAGTCAAAACATTGGTGTGAGCTGTTCCCTGCGCAAATGCTCTTACTACGCTATGGCTCTATTGCTAGCAATGCTCAAACTGCCGGAGAAAGCCATCGAACCGCCTTTGATGACGTTTGACACAAGCAGCACATTGTGTTACAACGTGAAACACTCATCTGCAGCATCCAGCAGCACAAGGAAGGTGAACAACACGGAGCAGCTCTCCATCCCTTGTACCTTTTCCTAAGAAAACATTAAAGCGTAACACAACACGGGCTTCAGGCCCTGCGAGCAGAAGTTTTTAATCTTCCCGCTGTCCCCGCTGTTGCTTGCTGTAGAAGATAGAATATCAATTTATTTTTAATCGCCTTCGAATCACCGGTGCACCACCTGTCGTGACGTGAATCAAATAACTAAAATGGATTTGTTTCGATGGCACCTTAGCATTGGAGTGGGAAGGGAAGGAGGGGGGCTTTTGTTGTCGCGGGGGACCCGATTTGGAAACACGCGTCGTTGGGGGGAAGAAAATCAAACCCTGCAGCGGGAAAACAACTGCAACATGGAGCATGGCAAGCAGCGTTTGGAGGGGATAGAGAGGTACGATACAGTACGGTGCCATGACCAGGATTGCGTTCGGATTAGCATTTTGATGAAGGAACGTGAAATTCCCGTGAACGTTCTTGGCCGCTTTCGTGTGCGTCAGCGAGCGATACGTGTACTGTGAGTGGCCCCGGGACGCCCATTTCTAAGCGCATTCCATTCCTACACACACGCCGGCAGCGCACGGTGTTTGGAGATGACAGTTGAACGTTGGTGTTACAGTTTTCGGGACGATATTACGGGGTTGCTGGCTGCGCTTTTCTGCAAGAGAGAGAGAGAGAGAGAGAGAGAGAGAGAGAGAGAGAGAGAGAGAGAGCGATGGATGCAATCGTGCCTTGAGGTTAAATTGGTGAAAGATTGGTACGGGATTTACTGTGAGTCTATTTTCTCGCACAGAACGTTGAAGAATGCAGGTTTCGAAGCTGGCAGTTAAGATTAGGATAGCAATCTAGGGAAATTAATGATAGCAAAATATTTGATTGTTATTCAACTTCATATTTCCATATCGCTTTTTATCGTCTTGTTCAATCGAGCCAACATTCAGTTTGCGTAATTATAAAGCTATTCAATTTAATTGCATCTTTGCCAACCCGGTGGTTTCGGCTTGAATTACATCCCTTCGCCAAACGCTCACAGTTGCTACAATTCGAGAAGCAATTTTACTGAGCTTAATTAATTTATCAAATTGCTCCCAGATCGTTACCATTTCGTGGGGAGCGAGTTAGTTAACCTCACTCAATATTTAGCATCGCCACGCTTTCACGGTCTGATCTATACGCCCCGGGGCGGCGCATTCCATCCAGTTGGTGTCGATTGCAAGTTTCCAAAGCGAAGTTTTGTCAACTTTGCGCATAAATAAATGTCGAGACAACGTATCCCACTCATGCTTTCGGGAGTTTTGTACTGCCACAATAAAAAGAGTAGTGCATAATTCTCTGTTGGCAGTAGCTCTGAGCTATCGAAAATTCATTTTGTTTTTTTTT
>KI921039.1:8947-22918 GCA_000473525.2 Anopheles melas | reverse complement strand
GGCTGGTCGCCTTTTGCCAGTGGGCGGTGAACAACGTCTTCGATATTAAACCTTCATAGATCGGTGTGTAAGAGTCTTGGCCGTAGGAGTCTGTTTCCAGATAGCTTACACTCTCAGTCAGATAGTTGTCTGCCAGGTTTATCAAAAAGCCTGGTTCGTTGTAGGTAAAGTTTCTCTGGAATGTATGCGTGGGATCTGTTCGTACGTTCATTGTTTCCACCATGCTATCTGCATTATAGGAGAACTCAAACATAGGTTCTGTCATTGTCGATTCTCGAATAGATATAACATCACCATTACCATTCCAGTCGTAGATCAATCTGAACGGTTCTCCTCCAGCACCGAAAGGATACTTGATAGATCGTAGATTATCATTTTCGTACTCGTAGTCTATCGAGTACGACGTGTTGAGAGTGTTTATTACGTAAACCTTCTTCAGCACTCTTTTACTTTGATCGTACACTAGGTACTCGGTCATTTGATCCCCACCGATACGTCTGGTGGCAAATGCCGAACGATAGCGCAAGTTTGGATCGTCATCGTACTCTCCATAGAGTGTATCGATGAAGTTTGTAGAATTGGGCGCAACTCCACTGTCTACCAGTTTAATACATTCGGTTTCGTTGAGATGGACTAGTGCTTCGCGCGCCACTTTATCATCGGAAACGTACGTAAAATGTATAACGCGATCGAGCGTTTCGTTATGTTCTTTATGAAGGCTAAATCGAAGGATACCTTGCTTATCGTAAATATATTGCCAGATACCGCCATCCGGCATACGCTTTCTGATTAATCGATTCGCATTATCATAATTGTAGCGTACTTCCCACTGCTGCTGCAGTTGCATCTGTTCGGAAGTGTAATTGGCCACGAAAAATGGAACATTTTCCATGGTCGATGTATGCGCCCTGTAGTGATACATCGGTGGCAGCTCTTGCTGTAGCTTATCATTGCTCCCGTACCGCCAAGTACTCAGTCTATTCTCGTAACTTCCCACCTTGGCGTATTTGGCCACTTTTTTGCCCTTAGCGTTTTCAATGGTCACACGCACGGCACCGCCGGGTAGTTGCACGGCCTTGTGATGAAAGCCTTCCCTTGGTGGGAACAGGTTACTTAACAGCAAATTGTGCGGCTCGTAGTAGTAAGATCGCTTATATTTCCCATCAACGGTGTAGTATTTGCCGGGCAGGCCCTGTAATCGTTTGTTTTCCGTAGGATCATTGCCGTAGATAGTGTGCGTGTAGGGATACCCTTCACAGGATGGATTTAGCTCTGCCACCTTGCCAGTCAGCAGCTGTGTTGCGTTATCGAAATTGAGGATAAAATTTTCATGAAATTCAAACATTTTGGCATCGTTCTCAGGGTGAACCTTTGTCCATTTCGTTTGCAGGATAGGACGTTCGATATCGTCGTAGAGGATCTCGCGAACCCGCACCGTGTCTGGTGACTCATACTCTAACACCTGAACCGGTTGTCCAGAAAGTTGCTGGTAAGTTATTTTTAATGTTGAGTCGTACATTTCAAAGAATTCTGTTATTTCTGCGGTTCGTGAAAGATGTAATGTTAGTTTCCGTTCTGTATCTGATTGGACATCTTCTAGCAGCGTCTCTTGCACTAAAACTCCTTCGAGCCAGACGGAAACGCGTAGGGACGTAATAAAGATAAGAATTTCTCCACGTCGTGGCAGTTGTCGACAGTTTGTCACCGATTGTACCGGACACGGTAAGTAACATTCTTTTCCTCGCCAAAGGAATCGCATTCCATTGTCATTCGGTTTCAAACTGTAAAGAAATCGCACTGCTAGTGTAGCCCATGTTTCATCAAATGTTTTAAACACGCTTCCATTAGAGTGGATTTTATTATCCCAACCGCTCTCCATGACCCATGCAGACTTGCGAGGCTTCATTTCGATGACACACGGTCTACGACCAGACTCACGAGTGTACACAGCCTTTGACTCCGTTATGAATTCTTCCACCATACCCTGCTCGGAGAAGACGGTCGTTCTTTTGCCGTTGCAGTTATAGAGGTAGCGTTTCATCAATCCGCTGCTGCTAAGCAGTGCGCTTACACTTCCTCTGGCAGGTTCGTAGATGTTAGCCGCGAACGGCATGCTAAGTGGTGAAAAACGTATATGGTCA
This sequence comes from Anopheles melas, assembly GCA_000473525.2. Classification (NCBI taxonomy): domain Eukaryota; kingdom Metazoa; phylum Arthropoda; class Insecta; order Diptera; family Culicidae; genus Anopheles; species Anopheles melas. The sequence continues at coordinate 20,777 of KI921039.1, read as the reverse complement.
ATATCGATGCGTGCGTGGGTGCTGCTTGGGATGAAACTGATATCAAACACGAGCTTTGTTTCGGTTGGAAAATGTGTTGTATCGACAATCGTTTCCACATAGCTCCACGATCCGATGCGTTGTTTCACTTCCGCCTTGCGAAGGGATATTTTTTTCTCTTCTCCCTTTTCAATCAAAACGTCTACAGCCACAATGTCAACAGTATCATCGAGCTTGAGTGCTTTGGAAGTGCGTACCCAGCATGAAATCACATAGTTCATAAGCGGCTCCTGTGGTGTAAATACGCCCGCCAGTTTGTGTTCGGGTTGGCTAAGCGTTAGAAAGCTGTTACCATTCTGCGATTTGATCAGTGTTTTGTCAAACGTCCATTTCTTCTCTTTACCGAAGTGGTTTCTCTCGTATGGTTCAAAGCCGTAGTATGATACCATCTCATCCGCCAACCGGTATGGACCCAAGTCAACGATGGGATGCCGTCCGCTAACATCGCTAATCATTCTCTCACTTTGTGCCGATGTATCTTGATTTTCTGATTGACGTCGTTTTTCCTCCTGATCGCGTAATTTCCGATCCAGCACTTCTCGGCCATCCGCTGCAATCGCTTTCCGAACCGTGTTCCCCGTTGCGATGTCTATCGTCTGCTCGTACCAACCGAATCGGCTCGTATCGGCACCGGTGGCTATTTTGATTTTGCGAAACACGATCCCATCCACGGACAGCTGTACATCCTGCGGATCATAAAGGTACGCCGTTTTGCGGTCTGTTTCGTCGATGTATGCCAAAGTTTGACCTCCCAGCACCGTTACATTCGGATTGAGAAAGTACTTCATGCATCGGAATACCAAAAACTGTGCAGTGGCATTTGCTTGGTGCGTCGTGACGATCGCGATTTGATTGCTCGCACGATTAAGCCTTTCCTCGTCGGGGAAGGTAACGGTCTGCTTACTGGCAAAGAAGTACAGTCTCAATGGACTGCCTTGTGGCTGGGACTGGGCGTAGTACGGTACGGTGAGCTGTAGTTCTTCCGATTTAGTGGTATTGGTATCGAACAGCGTCTCTCCAGTTGCAATCGATAAGATCTTGAAGGTGTCCTTGTCATGTGCCTTCACGAGCCGATAGTCAGCGCTCAAATTTTGATTTACCTTACGCAGCCGTATCGTGTCTTCGTCCAGTAACCGCTTGTTCCAGTGAAACCCATCGTACGTGATCTGATGGTTACCTGTAAGCACGCCCTCTTGGTTGGTGAGCATTCCAAACTGCGATAGATCGAGGGCAAACACGACCGCATCCTTCACTGCCTTGTAAATGCGCTGACTTTCTTCGCGCGTCGTCTTGTGCGCCTCGGTATTGATTTTATTCCACTCGGCGCTTCCTTTACGATGTTTGGACATTTCCTGCCTCGCCGCTTTCATGTATTTGTTCAGCTCTACCGCATGTGGGCCGGTAGATTTTTTCACATATAAATGATATTTCTTCTTCACCAACCGGTAGCCGAGCACGAACGAATCCTTTTCATCCGTATTCACCGTGTAATTGTATTGCGTTAAGACGGTGTGCGGAATTACCGTAGTGTAGCAATCAAATACGTGTGGTTTATTCTCCAGACTAAGCATGAAAAAGCGGACGTGAATGTTTAGCACGTCCTTCTGCAGAAAGGGTGCTTTTAATATAATGGCTTGCCGGTAGCTTCCCAGCATGTCCGCCGTGAGGCCGCGCCGAATCGATTGCGTGAGCTCAGAGTTGATCTCAAAGGAGGAAACAAACTTATCGATCTCGTTGAAATAGTTCACCTTTTCTGGTGCTGCGTTTACGGTTACCCATTCTCCATTTTGTTGCAGCAAAAATATCTCGAGCCGCCCATCGTACGTTGCATACCCGTGTGCAAATGCTTTGACGACAAAGTTTGCCGGTAAGTTGGAGCGCAGTTCAACTTCGCTGAGCTGATGATCGGTAGTAGTCGTTATCAATCGTAACGACGTCTTGTCCGAAAGCAGAACAAATGCACTACCGGTAGTAATGGTTCCGTCGAGTGGAAATTCGTCGTAGTATTTCTGCTGTCGCCAACGGTCGCTAGTATATTGCAGGATCGCGACATCCTTGCACTTATCGTAGATAACGATCACCACGATCAGGTTCTCAATCGCATGGACCAGATACCGTTTGATGTCGTTTAAAGTGTACACCGTTTCGGTGCTGTCGGTTTTGTTCGAGCTTATGCCTCCGAGCGGATCGCGAATGTGCAGCAAAAGTCTACCGTCGATGAGATTTGCGTCCACAACAACGGCATAGTCTGGCCCATAGTAAACGTTAGCTTCCGATCCGGTAATTTCTATAGTTTTCTTAAGCGATGTGGGATTAAGCGTTACTTGGGCATATTCCGGCTTCCATTCGGCACCGTTTGGATAGATAATTTTCGACAGCCGTTGGTGCTGATCGTACTCAAAATCGAAAAGCTTGTGATCGCTTTGTTGAATTGTCTGCAGCAACGGCTTGACATCCTTGCTGTAGTGAAAGGTGAAATGCTGTATGAACTGGTGAGTTGCCACCGTGATATCTGCAAGCCGATCCTCGCTGTAGCTTAGGTCTATCATCGAGTCGTCGGAAAAATTGATGGATGTTAGGCGTACGTCGGTTTTGTTTTTCACCAGATCATAAAAGTACAGGACCCTCAGCCCAGTGTCGGTATTGTCCTCCTGGTTCAGGAACCATTGCGATGTGAAGGTTTGCGTCTGTCGCGATGCACTACCACACAGTGGCCACAGCGGGCACGCTTTCACTGTCTGAAACTGGTGTAGGGCTATGTATGTCATGATGCGATTATCCATCGACAGCTTCCAATAGCTCCGCTTAGTGTTGAAAACAATGCCGATATCTGGATAACCATCAATGGTGAAATGCTTTTCTTCCGATTTCGGACCATTGTCCTTGGTGGGTTGAAGCATCATAATAATACGTTGATTTTCTTTTACGAGTGAGTACACATGATCTTGCTCGAATGCGCTTGACTGACGATCTAGAACAATGTAGTCGAGAGGGAAGGACCAACCAAGCCCGAGTTCGTTGTTGTACTCTACATTCTTATACTTAATAATTTTTCGAATCGGAATACCGAACGGTGCAGGAATGTCTATTATTGGGATCATCAACTCGACGGCTCCATTGTAAGCATTGATTGGGTGCAGCATGGAACCCATATCGAGCTGATCGTGCAGCCATCCAGCGTGGTAACGGTTGGAGATAATTTCGGGAATCGAAATGAGTTCCTTTTGTTCGGTTGATATTACGGGGTTTGCTGGAACAATGGGCTTCGTTTCAACGCCTTCGATCGAGGGTTCCATATTTACATGGATCAAACCATTTGATGTGTGTAAGAAAAGCGCCAGATCGTTGGTAGAATTATGTTTTTGAGCCAATTTAAGAAACGAATAACGCACAATTTGATTGGCTGCTGTTTCAAGCACAACTTCGTTCAGTTCGTATGGTATGGTAGAGGCGTTAACTTGCAATAGACTCAAACCTTTCGGTCCACAATAGACCAGCTCGTCTTGGTCGTCTCCGTCGAAGTCTAATGATGCAACAGTGTCTATACTACGTCCATCCCAGCCGCGTAGCTTTGAAAATGCCGACGAATAGAAAATCTTTTGAAAAACTTTTGCGGTATCATTGAAGCGATATATCATAAGGCCTTCGGTAGAAAAGTGCAGTAGATCGTTATAGCTGGTGTTACCAAATTTGGCAAACATTATCCTGTCATAGTCGGTGTCTTTGGAAGGAAATTCATCTATGGTCGTTAACTTTTCCAGATTATATTGATTATTAAAACGGAACAGCATTAGCTTTGATTCGGTACGCAATGCAATTGCAAGCTGCTTATTGCTATCCAATTGTTCTACCAGCTGTATGGTGCTAGTGGAAGACTTCCATTCACTATCCAAGGAGGGGGGCTTTTTCAATAATCTCACGGTAGTCTTCGCTTTGCTCAAATCCAGTGAACGAAATTGCACGTCTGTGTTAAGACGCGAAATTAATCCAATATGATGTTGGGATGGAAATATCTGCCCAATCAGGAACGTATTCCTGGACGATACATAACCCGAGTGATCATGATACTTGGATACCGTGTACTGGAGTTTTAGGTCGGGTTTATTCCACTGGTATACTTCGACTCCTTTCGAACTGCGAACTATAAGTGAAGAAGGTTCATACACATGCCAAGGGTAGTTGGCATTAGGGATGGTTAAGGAAAAAAAATCATCTTCACGGAATGCTTCTGTATAATCTTTGTTGAAGAGCTGATAAATCAGTAGAGCTCGGTTTCTACGCACAAACACGGTGTTATTGGAAATTTTCTTCACTTCCACCAGATCATGCACATTTGTGTCTGTGATCGTTTGCACGGGTAATTGCACTGGTTGGTCTAGGTCCGCCATCGCTGTTCAAAAATGAACAATTATCACGCACTATCTTGCCTGAAATAGACTACTAACACCGTTAGTTGCTTCTTTTCACTATGCAATGTTTCCGTTTTTAAAATATCCTACTAGATTGCAGTGCTAGCACGTGGTTATAAAGCACATTAAACAAGCACTGAACTGTAGATGTGTAATGTTACATATTTTATAGTGTAAAAGGTTGTGGTGCTGTTTACTTAGTTGATGCTTTGGAGCATGTGGACTACAAACTACAATCTTGTGAATATTTGTTTTCATGGTAAATTGCTCAATATGACTATAATATTGCAGCCGCAGATTCTTTGTGTTTGTACAATATCTAGTGTATTCTTGTTTAATAGGTTTCGCAAGTAATAATCTTTGAAGCACATATTCCATCCTATTGACTGTTGATAGCGTGGATACCAGCTGAAGTAAATAGTTGAATGCATGAGCAAATAAAGAGCATTTGAATAAACCACTGTGGAAAAAACGATCTATTGATCTGAAAGAGAGCACTGATGCAGGCAGTATATAAGATGCGAAATGCATAACGCAGAGTTCAGTCAACAACAAGACTCAACTACTGGAAGACATTTGAATTTTCGTTGTTTCTGAGGCAATCGGCTTAGTGCGTGGTATATACTAATGCATCTTTCATTTGAAAGATCGAAAGTTTGCCCTGTATAAAAAAAACATTGAATAGTGAAATTCGTTAAATATCATCAATATTATCAACTGACAGTGAATTGTGCTGACGAAGGTAGTGAAGATCGTGGTCGAAAGCTCATCCGTCCAATATGGACGCGCCTAAGCAATTCTACAGCTTGCAGTTGCCCGGGAAATCGCTTACTAAAGCGCCTCCCGGCAATACGGTGGAAGTAAAAAGAGCACCCAGAGCAGAGCAAATTATTTTTGTGCGCAATAATCGGGCCCTGCTGATCTACGAGCGTATGGGTGGAAGTTGGTCCGAGGTGCACAAACGTAATAATTTCTTCGCTGTTTCCAACGACGATGCTAGCTACCCTTGGGCGGTATATGACGATGGGTTGCTTGCGGTGCGCAAGGTGAAAGGGTTCGTGTTGTATCGTTGGAATAAGAAGGAGCTGAACGAACTGTTGGTGGCAGCAAAGTACCACGACGAGTATGGCTATGCTTTGTCAAATAACACCATTCTTTTTGGAAAAATTTATCCCTCTACTGAGTACATCGGTATCATTTCGCGTCTGCATTCGGTCGTTGAATTTAGTTCGGCCAAACCGAGTGATCCGCGCAAACGTGTGCGGCCATTGAAAAAGCAGCTGGATTTGGAGGCTGCATGGATGCAGCCTTCTAGCACAATATCTTTGGTGGAGCGTTACGACAACAATACGCAGCTATCGATAGCGCTACGTACCGCCGCGGAGTTGAAGCTTTTCCGATTTGACAATCAATATCAACTGAAGGAGTTGGCCACTGTTAAGGACTTTCTCCCGCTGGACGATGAGTATGATAGGATCATGTTTGCGAAGTTTGACGATGCTAACATCAACGATCTGCTCCATTTTACGACCAAGGGGTTGACCATGTATCGTTTCTTTGAAGAGTCTGGCGTTTTTGAGAAGGTGTATTATTCAACGGCATTCTCCAAACTGCGTGGCTGGAACAGGCGCACTATAGAATCGATCGCGACGGTAAACATCGATGGCGACAAGTGGGACGAGCTGATTGCGTCTGGACCAAGGGGGCTGTGCCTGTATCGTCCAGTGTTTGGTGACGATGGGTTCGAGCTGGTTAACATTTTTGACGAAACGATTGAAGATGGTGAAATGCGTTACGGTATACCAAAGCTAACCACAAAGCTTGCTGACAGTGATGGCTTTAACGTTCTGCTTTTTACCGGCGCGAATCTTGTAAGCGTGCAAACGAGACCCTACATCCCCAGGATATACGATGTGCCGTCCACCGCACAAACTGTTGTGAAACCTAATGCCGTTGCTCCCTTACTGGTACCGCAAAAGAAGTACATCGTATGGTTGCATGATCAGCTCGATCTAAACAGTATGCTGCAACCGTTAAACCCGCACGCGGGTACGGTGGAGCTTAGCATACCGCTGATCGAGCTGCCGAACGCTTTCGGCGTGAGTGTGCGCAAGTATTTACAGTACAAAAACATTCCGTTTGAGAGTTTCTTCGGGCGCGGCTGGTCCTTACCGTTGGATTACATCAGCGTGGAGCGAAAGAACAGCGCCTTTCTGCAAGATCATGACTACGCTGTGTTGAAGAACAACAATCGAATCATTCTGAAACGCTACCCGCACTTGGATTCAGTTGACTGTTGGAGTTTCGAAATCGATGGGTTCAAGCAGGCAACGATCAAGTATTATCCCTCCAAGGATCGCTGGGAAATGACAATGGAAGATCGTACATTCGTGTACGGCGCATGGGAAAACTTGAGCAAGCGACGCGAAGAAGATGTGTGTGCATCCTGGCCTCTGTGCGGAGAGAAATCAGCAAAGGAAAGGAAGCTGCCGTCGCGTTGGTATTTGGTGCACGAGGAGAGTAAGTATGGTGCTTATGCAAATTACTATTACGACCCGCTGGTGGAAGGGAAAGGCGATCGGTTGGCTCGCATAGAGTTGAGCAGTGGATCGAGCGTTAGCTTCAAGTATTCGGAGAAGAACATGTTGGTGAACTTCAAAGTGAACACCACATGCTACGAACAGAACGTGTCGTTCGAGTACGAGGGAAACTGGCTCAAACAGATCAATCAAGAGGATCGACCGCTGTTCAAATTCGAATACAAGGATGATCGTATGTGGAAGATCGTTTACCCAAATCGGCTCGAATCGATGCTGGAGTACAGTGACGTGCAGATCGATCGAACGCGCTTCGAGGAAGCGGTGCCAGTAGATTTAAATCCAACGATCTACTACGGACCGGACTATACCGTTATTTTGGACAAGGAGTTCGAGGACGACCGTGTTGCGATTACTATTCGGAACCTTTTGGGCGGCACAGATGGACCGAAAGCAATGAAAGAGAAGCTACATTTTGGTCAACCCGGTATAAAAAGTCACACAATACACGCGCTGGAAGACATGCTGGTGGTGGTGCTCATCTACGGCTCGCAGAAGGAGGTAACCGTTCTACAGTTTACTGGCAAGGACTGGGTAGAGAAGGAATATATAAGCGATTTTCCTCTGGACGCTGTTATAAGTGTGGGCAAAAAGTTTGTTGTACTGTGTGATCTGAAAACTTTGCGTGTGCTAACCATCAACCATAAGGGGAATCTAATCGACACGGAAGTGCAGAAATCTCTGCCTCCCAAGTTTTTGATACACACATTTGAGAACGGTTTCTTGATGTGCAGCGCTTCGAGCATCAATGTGTGGACGATGGGGATTAAGAATGAATGGCAAAAAGGCTCTACACAAGCCCCGACCAACATCTTTACCGATATTGATAAGTTACTGAACGCGTTCGTTTTGGATGCAGAATTTAGTACCGCTTTGCGGAAGGGTTTCCTGGCCGATGCGGTCACTGTGTATCAGAATGCAATCGTCATACGTGTGCCGGTACTGGATGGTCAAAAGTTGAATTTGAAAGTTTTTTTCTTAATAATGAATTACGATCGTGGTGCTACGCAGGTATCGAAACAGACCGTGCAGATTTCCATAGCGAACTTTGACACGTACGAGTACGATATGCCGACTAAGGATGGAGACGTTTTCAAGCTGCACTACAAGGTGCAAAATAAAAAATACGTTCTGAAGCTGAAAAGCATGAAAGGCCCACTCAACAACTCGCTCACGGAGCAGAAACAAAAATCGTACAAACAGATTGACGCAAGTGGCGAGGCAGCGGAAAAGAAGGCACAGTACAAGAAAGTGGTAGATGAAAAGTTCGCCGAAGAGGTGGATAATATTAGCCAAACCGTTGTTAGTAAGGCGCAATTTGCCATGGATCTTTCGCAGTTTGGTGTGCTTACAAACCAGCACGGTGTGGTGACGGGAAACGTTCAGCTGTCGTTCGATGGGCAAACCTGGCAGCAGCAACCGATCGATCCGGCGACGATACGCATGGAGAAGGTGGATCAGCCGCTTGGCGCTGGCTTTAAGCTGGCGAAGTACAGTTATCAGGACACGTTCAAGGTGTACGAAATGCCGAGACACGCAGTCGTGTACGATACGCAAACTAACAACCCGCAGGAGATTCAGGTTGTCGCGCCACGGTATATCCAATCGCAACCGGCCGGTAAACGGTTGAGCATGTTTTTCTTCCACACGAAGGAAACGATTCAGCAGCCCGTGAACGTGACGATGGTGCGTGCCAGTAACACTATTTCACTGGTGACGGTTCGGCATGTGAACGAGACGAGCAAATTTGTCGTCTTTCGACCGGTGGATTCATTTCTGCTGAAGATGACGAGCCTGTTTACTAAGCAGCGCGTGCGGCTCGATCAGGATGAGCTGCGAACTTCGTCTTACAATTACCATCCGCGGGATGTTCATCTTTCCAGCGAGGGTGCCATGTTTTATCGCGTGAAAGTCGCTCCGGGCAACAACGAAAAACGATTTGGATGGTACGAACAGGCTACTAATTCCAGCACGGGAGCAACTACGAAAAAATCCTTCGCAGCTGATGGAACCGACGTCACAGTGCGCGAGAAACCCAAAAAAGAAAGTAACAGAGAAGCGGAGGTGAAGGATCTTGAACGGACGATATGGGATAGGAGCAAACAGCTAAAGATAGTAGACTTAGGGGCACTGAAGTTAGCGGATGAAGTAGCGTCATATTATGGATTCGAAGCATACGAACTTAATCGCTATGGGGTAGATAAAGAGTGGTCGTTCAATGTAGCTGATGTGCAATTTGAGCGAGATAACCATTACCTTAAACTCCCGGCAAGCTCGACCTTAAAGGCAACGTTTACGCCAACTGAACCAAAGAATTTATGGATTGTTTCGTTTTGGGTGCGAATCGGTAATGGTGAGATGGTGCCAAAAGTGGACGACATGCTCAACGTGTTGAAGGTGGAGCTTGTCAATTTGAACAACAAAGAGCTTGTACAGTTGACTGGTGCAAAAGTGCATCACATAATGTCAAACTGGTGTTATGTGGAAATGACTATTGATACGACACACACGGCCGATGGTTCGAAGCTGTCCTTCAATATCACTATCAAACCTTCCGAATCACATGCGAGTATCGACGTTGATCATGTGCGGTTTTCTCCATTGAACTTAAACTTTCGTGCCAACGTTTATACGCCAGATACGGCTGAAGTCAGAGCTACGCTTTGCAATAATGGCCTGCTGAAACAGAACCTTTATAGTCCTACTGGGAAGCGAGTGGCACTGCTATCGGAAGATGGGCAAGTAGTAGACTTTGCGATGCACTCTAAGACCGCATTTGTTGCCTCGGTTAACGCCAATCAATGCTTGATTGAAATGAAGCCGAACTACGGTATATTCGAAACATTCGAACCATCCTACTGGAAACAGGGCAGTACGGAGTGGTCAATCAGATATGGTGAGGTTGAGTACAACCCTGGCAGTGTTGCTCAACGAGGAGAGCTAAGCCGCACCTTTGATCGACCTTTCGAGTCATTAGCGCTCCGTTTTCTCTACAATACAAGCGCGGATGATAGCAATCTGTCGTTCAGTTGGAATGGGCAAGAATTCAATCTATTTTGTTCTGGAGGGCCTTCTAACAGTTGCAACAGGCCACCAAAGGCTGGCGAAGTGCTTATATTTATTACCGAGCTTCGTGTATCCGTGTGGTTGGAAGGACATTTACTTAGCGAAACCCTTATAAAGCCTGATTCAAGGGCTAAAGCATTGAAAGAATTTCGTTTACTACCAACGGGATCAATCAAGATAGCAGAGTTTCTGGTGATGTATGACGCACGGGTAAAAGTTACATACCACAATCGGATGGGACGGCCGGTGCAGGTGGTTGTATATGATGATCCAATCACAGTGCGTGTACGTGAGATCATCTACGACGAAATCGATCGTCCTATAATGCAAACCAAATGGACGAAGCTCACGAGTCATTTAAAGGAATATTTTGCGTTCTATGAAAACTTCATCATTCAAGTGCACGGTACGAGTCACGTGATGAGCGGTATGGTCGCTAAAGCCCATCCATCCTGCGAAGGTTTTCCATACTCGCGCACGATTTATGCGAACGATCCGACGGAAAATAAACAGTATCAGGGATTGCCAGGGAAAGAGTATACCGTGCTCGGTAAGTACAAACGCCGATACGCTATGCGTCCCGAGATAAAGGTATTGGCAAACATATTTCCTGTAGTGGAAGGTTATCGTCAAAGCATTGTGGAACGTCCGGGAGGTGCGATTCGGGCTACGGTCGAGGATAAGCGCGGAAACAAGGTTGCCAAATATTGGCAGGTGGGCAATTACGAGCATAGGCTAACAACATACACATATTCTGAGACCTACGGGCATTTAATTGAAGTGTTACCACCTCAGTTTCATGCACTCGCAAAGACGACCTCCAGAACGAGACCGTTCCTGACCGGAGGAAACACGCAGGAAGAAATAAAACTTAGAAATTTATGGCGGGTGTCGTATGAGTACGATTACGGCAACCTGATAGGCAAGCGCACACCGGATGGTGGTACCTATGAGTACATCTACAGTGAGTCAGGAATTTTACGTTTTTCAATACACTACAACGCACCGGAAAGGGTTAACATGGATCGGGTGGTTCATTTTACGTATTCCTCGCATGGTAAGGTGATGCGCGAAGCGTTAGTTAATTTAACGCGTGAACGTTGTTACCAGATAGTGAAGACAAACGAAGTTCCTGAGTCAACCGATTTGATTGAATCTTTCTATGGCGAGGTCGAAAGCAACCCAGATGTGCGGTATAGATCACAACAATCTACCCGGAAGATAGGCAAAAATCAGATGATGGAGAGTCTGATCTTTGACGAGAACGAACAAGTGATCAAAAAAGTATTTTTTGTGCCAACAATTAACAGAACCTACTCGATTGATTACGAATATGAGAACGGAAAATTGCATTCTTTGCGATATCCTATGGAATCGGCTGCATCATCATTTACTCTGATCTACGAGTATAACAAAAATGGAGAAGTAAAGTCTATCAAGGAATCGACAACGCGAGTTCCTATGTTTGAGTTCTCCTATAATGCAGATGGCATGGTGGAAACAATGAACGTACGAACAGATCCCACGCATACATTCCAGAGAAACTTTACCTACAACGAACCAGGCTTTTTGATAAAGCTGGCAGACAACTATCTGACTGAGAGTGTAAGCTATCTGGAAACAGACTCCTACGGCCAAGACTCTTACACACCGATCTATGAAGGTTTAATATCGAAGACGTTGTTCACCGCCCACTGGCAAAAGGCGACCAGCCCGCTT
>KI921038.1:0-12772 GCA_000473525.2 Anopheles melas | reverse complement strand
TTTTTTTTTTTTGTTCAAAGCATTCGTCGAGCATTTTCCGAACAAGGATTTGTGGCGTTTGTCTCGTTTTGGGAGCAAAGAAAAGAAAATAAAAAGGCTTGTCCGTTCCGTACACATAAGAAAAGGGCAAGAAACATCGAGCCTCTTCTCTTCTGCATAACGACGCGCTGTGTTTTTTTTTCCCCGCTGAGTATTAACAACAGTGGGCAGGGAATAAAATAAATGCTCAAACAAATTTGCCTGCATCACCAAACCGTTCTCGGCGAACACTTGTGCGCGCGCCATACGAACGGAAAAATAAAACATTATCGAATGATGCGATAGAAATGAGAAGAAAAAAAAACACAGTGAACGCGGTTGCTCCATGCTGCGCGGATGGCGACGAATTGAAAACAACGTCAATCGTACGTGCCCGGTTGATAATGATTCGAGTAATTCTGCAAACCGGGTTGGAAAACTCGGGCCACACGTACTACTGCAGGAAAGTCAGCAGCCGCAACCAGCATAGAGACACGGGTAGAGAGAACGCGTGATCGGGATTGGGGAAGGACGATGGCACACAGATAGCTGGCGCACAGGCTTTTGAGAGCCTTGCGATATACTGTCGATATATCTTAATATTTTGCTACGATGATGTGTTGTTCTACATGGTGTCATTCCTCGAATTGTCTTGCTTAATCATACACGAATTGATGTTTTTGGATTTTTGCTTGTCCGTTTTGGGCTTAATTTGGAACGTGTCTGTGCCACCACCACATTGTGTTTTGAAAAGCATGTTATGTTACGATTTTGATGTCTAATTTTGGATATTACCTTTTTTTTTGTAGACTTATTTTTATGTAGACTTTGTTGGATTCTATTGTGTCAATCAAAATCATTACAAAGTTCATAACGTCCTTGGGAGAGTCAGCTGTATCATAAAGCGAACAATAATGTTATTGAAGATGTACTATGTAATTTTAATATTTTGGAATTGACAAAATTTAATTATTATTTTCTGTTCCACTAGCAGAATTTTTAGTTTACCATCACGTCTGTAGATCAGGCATTCAATATTTGTTGATTTTAGTTTAATGACCAATTTTATCGTATCCCAAGGACATTTTTGAAACTATCTTGGGTTTGATAAAAAGTTGACAGACAATTTCGGAACCAACTTGTGAGGATATGTCCGTCTTGCTTTATCCGAAAGCGTTTGGAATCATCTCAAGGTGGTTGGAGTCGTCCGGAGTCGTCTGGAGTCGGTCGGAGTCGTCCGGAGTCGTCCGGAGTCGATCGGAGTCGTCTGGAGTCGGTCGGAGTCGGTCGGAGTCTGCCAGAGTGTGCTAGAGTTTATTGGAGTTGACCGGAGTCGTCTGGAGTCGTTCGAAGTCGTCTGGAGTTGTCCAGAGTCGTTCGGTGTTGTTCAGAGATGTCGGAGTCGTCCGGAGACGGTTGGAATCTGCCGGAGTCGTCCGGAGTCGAGGTGGTCGGAGTCGTCCGGAGTCGTCTGGAGTCGGTCGGAGTCTGCCAGAGTGTGCTAGAGTTTATTGGAGTTGACCGGAGTCGTCTGGAGTCGTTCGAAGTCGTCTGGAGTTGTCCAGAGTCGTCCGGAGTCGATCGGAGTCGTCTGGAGTCGGTCGGAGTCTGCCAGAGTGTGCTAGAGTTTATTGGAGTTGACCGGAGTCGTCTGGAGTCGTTCGAAGTCGTCTGGAGTTGTCCAGAGTCGTCCGGAGTCGATCGGAGTCGTCCGGAGTCGATCGGAGTCACTCCGAGTCAGTCCGAGTTGGAGTCGTCGGTGCAATGTTTTTGAGGTCAGGCATCTCTGATTTCAACTCTTGTTGACTCCGGTCTACTCAAACCTCTATTCATAGAAAGAAAAGACTGTTTAAGACCGACTCCGTCCGTCTCCGGAAAACTCCGCCCGACTCCTCATGACTCCGGGCGACTTCGGGTGGAACTAGTGAATCCGATAATGCCGGAGTTAAAATCGGACTAGCTATAACCGGTGTTGGATGGGAGTTGTGGGTACGCTCCAGAGAGAACACCACTAGTTTGATTTTGATAATAATGTGTTTTGACATTTTTGCTAGGAGGATTGTATACTTTCAGGCGTTTTTAACAAGCAATTGTATAGGGCTGACGAAAGTTATGCTATGTGCTGTTTGAATACGTTTCTATGTTGTCGCTTGGTCCTTTTCAGTAATGGGAAAGATAGGCTTTACTTTAGGCCTATAACTATTTGAGTGAATACTGTAATTTGTATCAGCAGTTTTTTTCGATTTTAGAAACGATTATGAAATGTTTTAAAGTGTGTTTTTTACGATATTTGCTATGAAATGGAGCAATATTTCACATCCAACTCTTGAGCGCATCGAGTGTGGTTTTGCTTGTAAAACTCCCTCGCCCTCACTACCGGTACAGTGAATCTGGTATCATTTGAAACCCATTTTTTGCGGCAGTACGTGACTTTGGCTTACATTTCTTTAAAATTGTGCCACCTGATACAGCACAGCATTTATTTACGTAACAACGTACGCGCAACCTCAACGGGAAGAGCGGTGGTAAATGAGCATTTCCATGCGGCGTTCAGGTGTGTCATCAAAAGACGATCGAATGATTTTTCCATTTCATCGGGCAATGTATTATTTCGGTCCCGTTTTATGGGCTTAACATTCCCATTGGATGCAGCCGTTGTGATAGTTGTTTTTTTTCTCCTTTTCTTTAGCTCCTTTAAGTTTTGTAGTCATTGTTGTATAATTTGAAAATTTATTTACACAATTTTAATCCATTCGCATTTAAATCGTTTGAGAAACTCTTTGTTTCTCGCAAAAATAAATGTTAATAATAATATTCAAGTTTGTATGTTATTTTATCAAGAACACTTAAGCTTATCGCAAACGTTATACACGTGTAACTACGAAAACAAGGAGTATTACTTATAAATAAAAGGAAGCTAACCAAGCCCAAAGGTACAGCAGCGGCAAAAGAAACCTCCGTCGTGCCAACGGAAAGCAACCTCATCCCCGAAGCGCCCCAGCGCGAACGATGCCACCGGGTGTGTTATTGGATATTTTTAGAATTTCCAAATCACCTTCCTACAAACCAAACCGCGCGTCGGTTGCGGTCGAATTGAGTCGAATTTTAGCGCGGCATTGGTGGTACACATCTCGGGCGCACCTTTTCCGTTCTACTCCATTCAACCTCCCCCTCCCGAAAGGTTTAGCCGCGGCGGGACACATTTGCAATCCGCGCATTTTAGAGTGTGGCACCCCATCCTTAAAGACAGAATTAGGAAGAAGGGGTGAAAGGTACATTTTACCCCTTTCCAGATCGTAAGACATACACCGACCCGCACGGCAAGTGAGGAGAAACGGATGGAACCGGAACACGTGGAGCAGGGGGCATCCCTCTTCGCTAACCAGAGAGAACGGCTGGCGCTGCTGTTGTAGCGAGTGAATATAAAATTAATGCAGTCATATCAACCCTTGCGCGCGCTGTCCTGTTTGTGAACCTCGGGACACACAATATGTGTGCGCCCGAATTCATGGCCTTTCGCTCGTAGCAGTGTGTCCATGCTATGGAAGCAACAAAAAAACAGGAACAAAAGGATACACCATCCACCTCGCCGCCACTGTATTGGGGGGGAGGGCAGGGTGGGAGTTGATTTCGATGAAACACAAGGTTTAACCCGATCACAAAACCGGGTGCCTTGGTGTGTGCGGTGCTGTGTTCTGGCGTGGCGAAAGGCAAGTGAAAGGTTTGGACGCTTTGCTAGAAAATGGCGCTCGTGGAATGCAAAAATACAAATTATATGCAAATGTACATATTGGAAAATCAACTACCCTCGTGTGTGTGGTATCAGCTGTCAGCGTCAGGGCAGAACGGCTCTCCTTTGCACTGCTGCTGCGTGATTTTATGACCCACTGAGCGCGGATGGACAGGGTGGAAAGGGGCGCAGAGAGGAATAACGGTCTGTGTCGTCTGCATGTATGATGTGACCACGTGGTTCAGCGGGTCGTCTCGTTTTCTAATGCTCTGTATCTGTTATGCTTCCTCCAAAAAAAAATATTTCATCTAATGTTTTTGTGTGATACTTTTTTTCGTTTTGTTAAGCGCCGAGTTGAAAGGAGCATAAATTAAAATTACCCTCCTGCATTGAGCCTTTCATTAGAATGTGATCGTTTTTTCATGTTACAAATCTCAAAAGATAAGCAAATGACATTCAGCCGATCACGAACACAAGGACGAGTTAGTAGGAATTGTTTTCCCACGAGATATGCTGTGTGTTGTCGTCTGCAACCTTCCGAATGATTCCTACCAAACAGCATCCGTTTGAAGGAACAGGAAAATCAGCTTTCCAGTTCGATTGATTCTCACAATTTAAATTTCATTCCACACAAACTGGAACCTACTGTTCTAGTGCTTAAAAGGATCCGCAGCCAAGAAAACCATCCCAGCTGCTTCGCTTGACCAATGATAGGAGGGTCTTTTAACCGGTCAAACTAGTTTTGTATATGCCGGTAACGATTTTTTTGCTTAGGTTGGAGACGTCTTAGAAACATTAAAAAAAATGTTTTCAACTCTCTTTTTTTGTGGTACCGAAATCCTTTTAAAGGCAGGGCGTTTGTTCTTTAATGAAAAAAGAAATATTGCATTCCTTAATGGGACACTGCGGATGGAAGACCCTTTTCTAGGACCATTTGTACGAATCCTGCACGCAGGTGCCCTAACTCGGCAAATTAAATGTGTTAATCGTGGACCGGTTCCCATTTACATTTGCCACCGGCGCACTTGTGGAGGGAACCCCTGATGGGGCAATTTAAAAGGCAGATTACTGTATAATTGAAGCTAAACAGAGTACAACTTGAATAGAAGAAGCAACACACACACATCCACTCACACAAAACCTCACCACATCAACAACAACGCCAGGATAACCAACTCACCTGTGAAACCGAACCCTCCGGAATAGTGTGACGCTTCTAGGTTGCCGGTCGCTTCTATTCCACTGCCGGGACAAGTTCATCCAACCCTTTGTTTTTCCTTTTTTTTTCTTTCTTGCACTCACCTCTTTCCACTTTCTGCGCTGACTCGGCTGGCCTGGAAGAGAATAAAAATGAGACACAAAGTGTGTGCACACTGCACAAAGTATTAGCATTTGCTAGGTAAATATCTTCCGGGTAAGGGGGACGCTCACACCTCCGATGTCTCTTATTCGCACAGTGGCTGTGTGTGTGTGTCCGGCACGTAAAGAATTTTTTAAAACACTTTTGCGGTCGGTTATATTTTCGCTCATTTTATGGTTAATTTTTGTGGACAAGCAAATGGGTCCCCTGGCTGGCCGAGTGTTCGGTGTCGTCTGTGTTGTTTTAATGGATTTAACTAGTTATGCTGGTTATTTAAGGGATGTAGAAGGATTCCAAATAAACGGGCAATGAATGTATTCATTATTAATTGGGGAAGCAAATGCTCACCAGTGCGTTTTAATTACAATAACAAAAAAATATATTTTTTTGCGATATAATTATCTAATTAAGGCGATTAAGTCATGCACTGGTGGAACATTTAGGCGCTTGCTTGATAAATCCGCCTAGAAGTATGCAATTGAGAAATAAAAAAAAAACTTTGGCATAGACTTTCTTTTATAAATGGACCATATTTTTAGATACTTAAAAAAAGTATCGTATAAACTTTACTACTCTTATGAACTTCTTCCAACTGATTCGCTACATACTTCCTGTAGCAAAGCTTCGCCTTTAATGTTGCAAATATCTCAGCATTCCACTGAACCGCACCACAAACTGGCCAGTAATTAATGAGAGAATTTGAGCCTGGAATAACTGGATCCCTTGCTGAAATCCCCTGCTAGATTGAAGAGAGGTGTGCATTGCAATACATGTACCGTATCACCACACCCTGCCACAATTTCTCGCCTGAATGAATCCCTCCGTGAAGCCGTGGTGCGTGCTGCTCATGCAACACTATTTGCTGCAACTTCAGTTTCAACCCAAGCTGCTCTGGTGGTACGACACAACACCCTCCTGCCCTGAGATTAGCTTAATCTCATTAATGCTCTCGGACGTAGTGGCGTGGCAGCTTTCTTCGATCGAACGGTTCGTGCTTAATTAGTTGTCCATCACGCTTGGGCCGGACTTAGAGCGGCCAACCACCAGCCGCCAGCGGGGTATGTAAGTGAATCTTGACGTGTCCGAAATCTACCGATTTCAAGACACTGTATCTTGTTGAGATATGTTAAGTGTTCAGAGAAAGGGTAGAGGATAGTACTACACATCTTCGAAGAAGAGAAAAAAAAGGTAATTGTGTGGCATTCGGGGGTTGGCTTCACAGATTGGCATGGTTTATCCTTTTAACCGTCCCGTGCCGTCCAGCGTCCAGCTCTTATTAGCACCATTTTCGGGCTTCTTAATCGTGGTGCACCTGATGAGTAATTTATGCGGTTGCTTTAACATGTTTTTCTCCCTTATTTTGCTCAAATCCAGGAGATAGAAAAAGGGGAGGAAAGGAAGAAAAAATCCTACCACAAAACGAAGTCAATTACGTACCGTTTACCTACTTGTCTGTCTAGTTACTGCCGAGTGCGCCAAAAAGGATATGCCCCCCCCCCCCATCCCGGGCACGTGTGTGCTCGTCAGAAAATGAATAAATGCAGGATAAGTGCCGGGCATGGTGTGTAATGGTTTGCCAGCACAGGTACCCGGAGTATTGGGTTACGTTACATTACCTTGGCTGTGCGGAACGGTGCGGACGGTCCCCGGCCGTAAAAATGGAACCATTTTTCTCTGTCCTATACGTTGGCAGAGACAGAGACTCTCGTCGTTTGGGTTAGCGAGGGTCTGATGAGATTTTTTTTTTGTTTCGTTGTCTCTTGCACTATCCTCTGTACTCCAGTGGCAGTAGCATTCTAATATCAGTACATCGTTAATGTGTTAATAGGACAATGGTAGAAAATTAGGAAAGTTTTAGTTGATTACATTAGATCAAGATCCGAAATAACAGCAAACGAACGACAGGAAAAAAAAAGCAAATGTATGCAATACCGTTTTTTGCAGTGCTGTGCTGTGTGTGTGTGTGCCGTTTTATTTGTACACTTGAGCCATGTTTTATTTCACCAATAAATCCTCAAACAGCGGTGTCTTGGGTGCCGCCGGGCTGTTTGCAAAAGCCGCCCACCAGAAAGTAAAGGTTACAGCTCCATGTAAACAAACTTCGTTCGTTTTGCCCATCGCCGCGCGCGTGTCACATGCTAGCGGTGTAATAATTCTTTCACTGTTTGATCGATTCCCCAACGAGGCCGTAGAATGTGGGGTCGGGAAAATGGCACAAAGACGTTTCCTTGCGCGCGGTCGGCCAGAGGTTAAAGGGCGACGGGTGATGTGCAGGTTAGTTGTGGCGGAAGATTTTGTTTCGCCGTCGCCCCTCAAGGAGCCCTTGCTATACCAAGCGATTTAATTTGACCTGTTTCTGGCGCTCTAAATGAAAAGAATAAATATTTTAATTCTTTATTGGTGGGGTTATCAAACAGCAATAATCAGCAAGAATGTGGGTCCTTAAAGTACACAATTTACATAACAGATGCACAGTAAAGTGATAAACGAAATGTTGAACCTACATCCGGCGTGTCCACCAATCATGCGCAACTTTAGTTATTGCTAACATCGTCTCTATACGATCGAGCGATTATTGCACTCGAAACTACATAGAATAAACCGGAGCTGCTGGTGACTCTGAACTGCTGGAGTATTTTTTGCGAAAATGGCGCGCAATTGTTGGCGCAAAATTGATGGTGCTCTGCTATGATAACACGTTAATGATAACAAAATAACATGTTTAGAAGTGTTGAAAATCATGCTACCAAAAAAAAAAGGATTGCGATGAAATTGAAATATCAGATTGATGTGGATCAGTTCGACATTTTGCACGCGGTGAATAACAATGTCCACAATTGAAACTGACTTGGAATACCCTATAATCCCATGTCATAATTATCAGTATTAAGCAAAGCAGAGCAGTTATGAGAGATTCGATAAAAGCTAATGATGAATATCACATATTCGCATAGCACTGAACCAAAACGGCCATTTTATCGCGATAATCACATATTCTGCAAAACTGGGCTATTTTTAAAGCCCTTCGCGCGCGATTTTTCCTCGTACGTGTAGTGACGGTGTAACAGAATAATTCGCTATGGGAATTTATTACGACGGTCTTGCTAAGCATCGGAAGGAAAGCAATGATAACTCTATTTCTATAAATTCTAGAAGATTATTAAAAACGAAATGCGAACCATAACTATTATAATAATGTGATAAACATATCTTTGATCGTTGGAGAGAGACACCAGTTTAAAAGCAAAAAAGCCTTGCATAATATCGGTTAGAGAATTCTATTTATTTACCTCCAATAATCTCATATTTTCTTTGTTTGCTCATTCTGAGCAGCTTTAACGATACATATATTGCAAAATTTTGGTCAAAATAACGTCCCACGACGTCTTCAAACATATTTGGTTGCATTCAGCTTAGTTAGTTATGCGTTTAGCCAGCCAGTTAGTTATGCGTTTAGTTATATATCAGTGGGTCAGCTAGGTTTTAAGCAATGTATGTTCAACCCCAGAGGCAGACATATTGAAATTAATTAATTAAATGAAATGCTGGTGTCTGGATGTGTTAATTGTTTAAGAATGATAAGATGAAGCATGAAACGCCCAAAGGTATGCAATACACCTAACGAAAAATGTTAAAAGTAATCTAAAAGGATCTTAATAGCCTGTGAATGTCTTTTCTTTTTCTATTTGGCTTAAAACTCCCGTAGAATGTTCACCTTACAAGCCACTGAATTATTGCTCCCCATCCGTTGGGATTATATCGTCATCGTAAAAAGGGCATTAACCGGCGGTGCAGTTGTCTGACACGACTGCAATTGAATCGATTCGGACAAGTGCGGTACACAGACAAGACGACCCCATGTGCTGCAGTTCGCGGTGCACATTTGGCAAAATTTCGCTGGTGACATTGACCATTGACGACCGAGGCGGATGTTCGGGCCGCAATAACGCGCCAAACTACTTCTGGCAGCAGCATGGCAGTCGTGTGCATCCGGTTCGTGCAATTTTAAAATGCTTCGATTCGATTTCGGTTCTGGTTAATCCCACAAGTTTTCCCTCACGGCGATTGTCATCTTAAGAGAGCGAAGAAGAGAACATGCCGGCTCGCTGCATGCATTGCAGGATATGCAAGCAAGTTACTATACAGAGAGTTTGAAGGAAGAAAGAAAGCAGGTTAAAGAATTGGTCACTCGGGGAAGTCTGGTTGATGGAAACAAAAGAATTCAAACTACCCTGACCAGCCAGAAACTCATGTGGAGAGAACGTCTCACATGGAAGGAAAATCGTGTCTATTGCACTAGATTTGGCGCTAGAGAACGAACGGGTGGGGGACGCTGGATCGTTTTTCCCGTTGTTTGGAGTGATTTCTTGGTGAAGATAAACCCTCCAAAGGCTTTCTACCGCTTGCGAGGTAAAATGTTCCTTCCACCTTCCTACAGTAGTACTGGTGCGCCTCTTCTGTGACTTTAATGTTGCTTCTTTTGGGTCGAGATTTTGTTTTTTGCTCTACACGGCACAGCCGCTGCTTGTACATTCTGGTTGTGCTATTTTTTATTGTTTATGGGTCCGCTGGTGGTTGGGTCCCCCTCCTATAGTGTGCTGTATGGGTGTATGCATTGTTCCAACTCGACCGAAAAGGGGTTAAAACAATGGGACCAGAACTGTTCGCCGAAACAAATAACATAAATACTGGCAGCGGCAGGAGCAAGGGACCTGGGCTCTGTTCTGTAAACTATATAGGAATGAAACGGGTACGTGTAGCAACAGAAGGGAATGGGAGGGGACAGGCAGTGCCCCCTGGAACGAACTCGCATTGTGATATGGTTGCAGGATGAAAGAAACATACAACTCCCCCATGGATTCATCTGCATATCTAAGTCAGATATCGAAGACCCCACTCTCGGACCCAGTTGCTGTCGCTGGCTGGCGCTTACCCTACCATCCCCACCACCAGCAAGACCGTTAGGTTAACCCCGTTAGGTTAACTTCCTTGTTCCTTTTCTCTACCTCATACACAGCGCACACTGATAACCGTTGGACGGTTGATTGAGGGAAAACCCACCCCGCAAAGGAATCATCTCAAAAGCTCCCTTTTTCTTTCCCACCGAAAGCTTTGCCGGTAGAGGGGGGCAATAGAGGCTTTTATGGGAGAGGAATGGAACCCTCGCTGAAAGAGAGGGTAGATGCAATCTTCTTTTCTCAGTGTGTGTGTGTTTTTTTTTACGTCTTGCTCACCATCCAAGATACTTCCGATCCAAATCGCAAAAGCTCGCTCTAGTGAAACATGCAAAGAAGTTGTTCAAATAAGAATGGAACAACAGCAACAAACACACAAAAAAAACTCCTAAGACACGGTAGAAGGTGGAAGCCACACACACACACACACAAACATAGAAAACACAGAACCGCCGGCCACCAGTCATCGGGTTTTAGGAGCGTCTTCTTGTTCGCCATTTCGCCGAAATGGAATGAAGAATCCAATGAATTGTACATGAAGTGATATTACAATTTCTTACCCAAGCTTCTTTGCACGCTTGCTCTGCTGCCTTGGTCCTTCGAGCCGGAGGATTCGTAAAAATGGCGAACGAGACGAGCACGGGTCTAACGGAGCAGCGAGCACACACGCTTGCCGCTGAGCAGCGCGCGTTGGCGGTGTTTGGCTTTGCCCTTTATCCATTTTTCGGTTTCGGTGTGTGAGGATAGTTTCGAGATATTCGGTTCGGCTTCCTGTGAGTGCTTTTTTATTATTATTCCTTTCCCCGTTCAGCTCGCTCTTGTGCCTTCACCACCCAGCACTTGATGTTTCTTATTTTATTTCATTTTATTTCCCTCCCGCTATCCTGTGCAACAGAAGAGAGCCTCTTTGCTTCTTACTGCTAGAGAAAGGGAAGCAATTGCTGTGTATAGGTGCACTGGAAAGATACACGCCGAGCCGCGGCAACCGGGTGGACGCAAAGGGCCTTGAATTGGTGCCCCAGCCTGCCCCATCGCTTCGTTCCTTCCTTCGCGTGGTAGCGTTTTCGATCTCTCGATCTCTCGATGCCCTAATCGCGCAGGGAGGAATTGCCCTAAGCTCTCTGGTGGGTAGCAGCAGTTGGCCGTAAGGCTTGAAATTTCAAGGGAAAAGTATATTTGTTATTGCCGGCCAGGCAGAGGACCTCTTTAACCTCTCTTCCTTTGCCGCGTGCCGCGGGGTTAGTGCGGGCTAGAGGGACCAAATTTGGCCGTTAAGAAGCAGGCGGCCCACGGTTGCGATAGAGCGAAGAGATGCGCGCATGCCGCGTCGGGCAACATATTGCAGTCAGTGCTTCCAGCCTCAAAATGGTTGCCCTGAACTGGCGCGGTACTGTCTGCAAACGGTTGCGGGATGGTGTCCTAGAACTTGAGGAAGCTACACCCGTTATTTTTGGTGTAAAGATCCTCTCGCTGCTGATGGTGGGTGTGCGAGGAGTGAAATGAAGAACCACAATCGTTCGCGCTATCCTAATGCTCGGCACTCGGCTTCCACGCTTACATTGCCTAGCCTCCCGCGCTCGCTCAAATCAGGAAAGAGATCGTCCACATCCACCGCATAACAGTGGAGGGGTACCGTAAAAAGGTCCTGCCTGACCATCCAATCCATCAGGCCCCGGGTGCTCTGCAGCCCAGGCAGGGAAGGTTAAAGCTTTTATCTTTGCGCGGTTCTGTGCTTTTGGCCAGTAATGGAATTAAAGCAATAACACGGGGATATTTTTATTTGCCGAGCGGTCGTGCGGTCCTGTTTTAATTTGGTCCCTTCCTTCCCTATGGGGGAGCACATAAGGTCAAGTGTAATTAACCCCGTATGCTTCATGTCGGTACGAGGGAATGTATCATAACAACCATCAGCGCGCCAAGTGGAAGAATTGTGGGATGATTTGAGATGTTTTTTTTCTTTTCCGTTGGATAAATTTAGTTTATTTTCTAGACGAGCTGTTTACATTGATTTATGGATACATTTTTAGTTCTGATAGCTTGCTTTTGCAATGCATAAAATCATTCATAAATGAATCATTAATTAGTATCGTTGTCTGGGACAGCAGATGCCTTGCGTTATGATGAAAATATATTTTTAGCGGTATAATGGTGTAAAACAGAGTGCTTTAGAGAAAAAAGGGGTATGGACAGAGAGATTTTAAAACAAAGTCAAATAATTAGCAATACTTGTTTTTACAATACATATTTTTTGTTACTTAAAAAGACATTATTCATTATATTGCATGAAATGCAATGATCACGCTGTAAAATGAGATCAGCTACTCTTCGAGCACCGTGTGTTTTAAAAGTCTATTCACCTTAAGTAGTAATAGTAAATTTAATGAAATATGGATCGGATCGGAATTGGTTAGATATAAATTTTGAAATATCAACATTTTATGTTCTTCTTGTAAGTAATATATTAGTTTACTAATTAAATAGATGGACATTGTTCTGTATTTGTTACTTTACTAGTTTATAAAACACATCATTAGCGTGGTCCTAATCCCACATCATCTCATATGATTTGTAAATACATTAAAGGACATCTGTAAATACATTAAAGGACATTGACATTGCAAATGTTGTGATTAGCAAAAATATTGCTCAACATTGTTATTGTAAAATGTCCATCATAAAATATCATGAATCCTATTATAATTGAATAAT
>AXCO02006711.1:0-16013 GCA_000473525.2 Anopheles melas | reverse complement strand
GAGGTCAAGTCCCAAGAAGCCCGGATAAACGGCGCTCCACTGTATTTGAAACGGAGGTAACGTTTTGCTAGATCACGTCGCTGTCGCAACAACAGGCGAAATACTGATGCAATATCTTCACATGATAGTTCTGGTTGCAGTATTGTAGCAATGGTTCGCTGATACGCTGATGATTGATCTTCATGACTCTACTTGGGAGCACCAGCAGACTGCCAGCAGACTCATTGCTCTTAAGCTCCTTGATGACACTGGCAATCTCATCCAGAGATGGCGGGGGCGTCTCGTCATCTGCATCATTACTGCTGCGCTGTAGCTGTGGTGGTTGACCGGTGGTTCTGGCAATTGCGCCAGCCTCTCTTGTCTTTGCTCCATTCAGGTGTCTTTCGTAGTAGCACTTCCAACTTTCAATCACCTCCCGCTCGTCTGTCAGGAGATTTCCTTCCGTATCCCGGCACATTGCGGTTTTACGAGCAAACCCACTCCTTGCTTCCTACAGTCTCCTATAAAGCAAGCGGATGCCCTCCGACTGGGAGAGCTGCTCCAGCAGCTGTTTGTCTGACTCTTCAAAACGCCGCTGCTTGGTCTGGTAGAGCAGGGTTTGCTGTTTCCTCAGTCTATAGTTCTCCACGTACTGACGGGTTTCATGCCGTAGCTGGCGGGCTTCATGCTGTTATGTTTCACAAGTGTTTATTTGGCGTTGTTTGTGGTCCAGGTCAGGTGTGGTGAGCACAAAGAGAGCGATGTGTGGCGTGCGCGATTTTTTATGACCTTTCCTGTACTAAATCCTAACACTAATATTAACATGTACTTATTAGTTATCTGCAGTAATGTACAGGGTGGTTCGTACCACAATGCTGCATTTTTTTCGGATAGTGCTCGTCTGTACTCTTCGTCACACTAGTCCTTTTTCTGAAGAGACGAATGAGGCCAATCGGCTCAATGTCTCTATAATCAAACAACAACAAAAACATAATTTTTCTCTCTATGTGGTATGCGGCCGATTTTCTGTTTGGCTGCATTGCTGATAGCTCGTTCGACCATACACCAGACGTCTGCGAGGGGTATCGTAGCGATGTTGTTGTCCGCCGGAAGTGCTTCCCCGAGCGCTGTGGTGTACCCTCCGCTACATCAGCACACTTCACCCTGTCCAGGTTGAGCCTTGGGGTGGGCGAGGCGAGAGTTTCTGGCGTAGTTTTACCATGACCAGGAAATGGTCCAAGTCGACGTTGAAATGAAGATACCCACCCTCTCTAAATTATCGCTCTGCACTTCCGATGTAACGGTCGTCATGTGACATACACTTTAACTACTAAAAAGGACACCAGTGGCATTTCTCGCGTATCGATTAAAAATTATGCTCAACATAAACAGACACAATAGCAAACATAAACAGTTGCTACTTAAAAGCGTTTCTGGATCAAAAAAGCATGATCAGCATAAACAAACCACTGTGAACTTCAAATACTCCGCCGTGCGAACGAGTACCCTACCAAGCTTAAAAAGTACACACGATTCACAGTCAACAGGTTTACCGATGATCGAATGATTACCGAAACCTTACGATTTGTTTTCTCTACGTCATGTATTTGCAACACTTGTGTTATTGAAAAACGTCTCGTCAGCCTTGAATAAACATGGCAAACTGGGACCAGGGAAACAATGTAACATCAATATGCGTAGTGGATGAGCAAAAGAGTAATTTAAGTAAAAAAGACTTTGACAAATTCACACAATTGCTCACCTCAAGGCATCAAAAACACATGTTCTAGCAAAATTTTGGCATCACTTTATGTGAAATCATATCGAATCCTTCTTTACGTAAGTTTTGTTTGGTTCAAAGTAACGAGGAAAATTAAACTGTAGAACACGACCAGCTGAAATACAAGGAAAAAAAGTGTAGGTACTTTCAATAGGATCCTCAAAAGATTTTGATAAGTCAACACAACCGAATATCAGCATTTTCAGCTCACCGTTTTCAGAGTACATACCCTGTTTTTGATTAACAATTGTTCAAACAGATTGATTCTTAAATTGACCATATATTACAAAAAATCTAAACCTGACACATACTTCAGAAAAACAATTCATCTGATGTAAAGGATTATTCTGCAAAGGGTAAACCAACCTTGAAAGTCATTGATAAACCCACCAATAACGAAGGCAGACCGAGACCGTGGACTATCTCGTGTTCACAGCCAATGGCGTAGGAAAAGAAGCATACATTATTATTTTTGCGCACTATACTAAATAATGCATATAAACAATACAAAATTTAACTTATGTCTACAAAAACTGTTTTTACTGTAGTTATTTCAATATGGAATTTACTGTTTGCGACCTAATTTTAGTATATTCTATTAAAACTATTTCGGGGCCTGCGAGGTCAAATAAATTTAACATCGCTGATTTAGATTATTCCTTTAGTTTGTGCAGGAAGCTGGTCAGCCACTTTGGTCAATCGTGCCACCAGGCAATCATAGAGAACTTTTTTACACAAAAATAACAAAAATAAATTATCCTGATTAATGGAAATGTAGGTCACAGAGATTTTTACTGGAGAGGTAACGGAGACAAGAATGACTCATGCATTTAACACGCTGAATTTGTCCCTGAGTTAAGTCGAGCAAGATCAAAAATGTTGCGAATGGCTTCAGAAATGACTCTGAAAAAAAAAGTTGGCAACAAAGCCACCGGTAATACCACCGTTCCCAGCAGCGGGTTTACAGTGTCGGGAGCCCTAAGCAGTAAGAATTGTTGAGGCCCCTTTGTACATGATTACTGGGAGGTACTCGGCATCCATCTTTGTTTATGTAACATTTCAACATAAATTTGGTTGCTGCCGGGGGAGGGGGGGGGGGTGCTTAGGGTTCGTCTAGCGCGGGCCCCAACGTCCATCACCCACGGGCACCCCTCCTTGCTAATACAGTGCCATATTCTATCAACTGTTATGGATAATGGACTAAAGATTCCGGGGCCCCCCGCAATTACTTACTTTGCTTACCGTTAAATACGCCACTGACCGTACCAACCAACAGTCGACCAAATAATAGGAACTCAGATAATCAATCGAACCTTTCAAAGTATTAAGCAATAGTTTTGGATTCTTCCGTTCTACTTGTCACTCTAAATCTTCGTAGCAGGCTGCCTCGACAAGTGTTTCCGACAAAGCAAGCAGCTACCATCTTTCAGGTCACATTCCATGCATATTTAGAATCATATGTTCTCCCCGGACAGTACCGTTTCCTTATTTCACCCCCCCCGGAAATAAACGGCACAGAATGAATAAAGCCACCACACAAACCAAACGCTCTAGCATCGTTTCAAGCTTTTTGCTCTCTTTTTATTTGTCTTTTCCGTCCAAACATCATCGCCTGTATCATCCAACGATGATTGCTGTTACAGATGGACAGGTCTCGGCGGATGGAGATACTTCAGCCACGCGTTACCGTTGCAGACGCGTTCCGGATGGGAAGGTTTCCGTCGTATGACGAGATTTCCTGGATGCCGTGCCACCAGTAGCTGTGCGAAGAACCGGGTACTGGTTACGTATCACTGATTTCCGTCCCAACACCGTTAGCCGCAACGAATCGTTACGAGTGCACTCCAGATGTTTGGCAGAACTTACAGACCTATCTTGATTGTCTGATTTTCTTCAGACATGTTTGTTTCCGGTGATTACCGGCCGACACACGCTCACTTCATTCCACTTTGCAAATGTTCAATAAATAATAGCGTCAAGCATAAAACTGAATACAGAAGGATTGGACTATGTAATACTAAGTGTTATAGGTAGATGGTTTAAAATTAAAAACAGAATCCCTTAGCACGGGAGCAGTAGTGATGACGCAACGTTAAAATCTTTTGCAACTTCGCAGGCACTGTTTGTTGTCGATTACAGGAGGTTTGACAGCACGCTTTCTATTTTAAGGGAGGCAGTCGTACCGTTTTCTTGTCGGAGAGTGAGTTTAGTTCTCCGTTGACATTTACGTATAGATTTACGATACATTCAGTTGTTATAGCTTTTTACTGAAAATGATTAAATTTTTTCCCGTCGCTCCCTCATCGACATATCGTTTTATCACAGTAAACATTGTGCTGAGGGGCATTGTTTACAATTTTTTGTTGCTGACAATTCGTGCCTTTGGCTGTGGTGTTTAACAAAAGTGTTTTTCACTACAAACACACACTGTTATATCTATGTACAACTCATCCAGAGCTGGTCCTGCGTAGAACCCTTCGTTTTCTAAAACCCTTCACGAGCCTTGCGGAACTGGGGCCCTGCAGGAGTATCTTCCACGCATGGAACTTGTACTAGATTGAAGTAAACCGATCCTGGAGATAGAGAATAAATGGGAATGCAGTTAACATTTTGTTTAGTTAGATATTTGTTTTTATATCAAATAAAGCTCCCAGACGCTTACCCATTACTTGGGCCGCGGACGTGTTCGTTTGCTTCAGGCACTCGAATAGCATATCATCGCACTTGCAGTGAGACCTGTAGTGTAGGATAAATAAATAAAAAAAAACATTACCAGTTTCTAGTCAAACCAAGCCATTATTTTGATCGGCTTACTTAGTGTAAATAGAGTTATTGCTTAGATTGTAACGCTTTTGGTACGCTCGCACCTTCATCGGGCACAGATCGTGCGTGCGGCAGCACCGGTCCATCGTGGCGTCGTCGCCCAGATCGTGATAGCTTTCCGCGATGTCACCGGTGCCGCACCACTTCGTGCCCGGTATGATGCCGCTGAGCAGCGAGAACGAGCTCGAGTAAAAGATGCCTCGCTTGCTGCTGCGGTTCTTCATGATCATTGCCAGGAAGCCGCCGTTGCTTGATCCGCCCGTTTGGTCAGCGCTGCCGTTGCCGGTTTCGTCGATCGGATCGTCCGGTCCGGCGATCCGGTAGGCGACCGAGGACGCGTCCGGTGCCTCCGTCGCCCGGTAGCTGTTGCGCTCGTTAAGCCGATCGACCTGCTCGCACTGCTCCATCAGCTTGATCATGTCGCGGAAGGAAATCTCCAGCGGCCGGTTGATTGCGGACAGGTTGCGCAACAGCTCTAAGCCATCAGCATCATTGCTAGAAAACAATCATTTAAGTAGTATGGGTTTTTTTTTGCTGTCGCATTTTATTCACCGCCACTCTATCGACAATGAATTGCAATAAATAAAAGATGCTAAACTTACTAGATCTCGATCAGCTCGCACCCGATCAGACGCTTGGCAGGGCCGAGCTCTACCACTGCTACTGTTTGGTCGTGAAAGTAGATCATCCGCAAACTTTCCACATCCAGGCGGCGCTCGCTGGAAAGCAGAGACGGGTAGAAAACAGAAAGTGCAAAATGGCCATTAACAAACGTACACATCTTCACCGGAACGTGGCAGTCCGGTTCTAGTTTTCGTTTTGGTCAGGGGCGGGAGGAAACAAAGAAAACAGCGAGAAATATGGCAAGCAGGCAGGCGAAACAGATACGGACAAAGCAAACCAATTGAGGACTGCTGCATTACTGCCGCCGTACTACTTCATCTTCGCCGGTGGACTAGATCAGCAAATCGACTCCGCAGGGGAGGGCTGGAGCGCGCGTACACACCGCACACATCCGCAGGCAAGATGGACACACTCATGCACTCCCTGAAATATCTTCTCAGAGTCAGATAACAGATGCCAAGCGACTGCTTCTTAGCAACGAATCTGCTAACGTGTGTACGGCATTGGTGATTTACGCGTGGGAGAAGTTCGTGGAATGATT
Source organism: Anopheles melas (assembly GCA_000473525.2). Lineage (NCBI taxonomy): Eukaryota > Metazoa > Arthropoda > Insecta > Diptera > Culicidae > Anopheles > Anopheles melas. Next base: position 10,266 of record AXCO02006711.1, on the reverse strand, counting down.
CAGGCGCATGCGACGCCTATGCGCGTTCATTCTACGCATACGCTTTTCTCCATCAGCGCTAGCTGCCGGCTCAAAGCAAAATCCAAAAGACTACATTTGTAAAAAAAAACGTCCAAGCCATAACCAATAGCAACAACAAGGAAAACCGGCTAAAATTAGCGACTGTCTCGCACGGCGGCGCGCGAACGCGTACGCATATCGCGTGCAAGGGACCGCGGGCCGATGGCCGAGAAACGCTGAAAGCCAGCTAAAGTGAAAGTTCGTCGGGTTCAGCGGCAGCGCTGTTTGTGTGTGTCTTCAGGGTCCGTGGGAGAAAAAAAAGTAAAAAAAGCGCAACGTGAGATGCAAATCGAAACGCAACCACAGTGCAGCGCACACAACGGCTGGGCGACGAGCCAATTTCACAGCCACCTTTCTTTTGCTGAGACGTGCTGTCTACTAATTGCCTATATAGTTGTTGGAGTGCTGGAAAGCACGCTCCAGCACTCACGGAGGAAGATGCTCTAATTTGTGTGGTTTATTGTTGATATTTTTACTTTTCTTCCTGCCACCCGCTTTATGAAGGATCGATGTTTATCCCAGCTTTATGTTTGTGCGTGATTTCTCCACTGAAGATCCACTGCGCTGAGCTGAACACTCGACGAGAAACCGGATGCGTCTACATCCGTCATAAAGCGGTCTCTTTCTCCTTCCATGCCAAAAGCAAAACACACGTCACACGCCCCTGGCGCTGCACTTTGCCCCTTACCTATAGGTTTTCATCGCGTCCATCAGCCGTCGCTCGACGATGTGCGTAAAGCCCGGTATCTGTGACAGCTGGAACGGCAGGGTGGGTTTAGCGCGGGCCGTCGTCAGCAGTTTGCCGCTGAGAATGCCGACCAGCAGGACCAGCAGAAAGCGGTAACAGCGCGGAGACGGTTTCCAGTACGCCCGTCTCGACAGTGCAGCCATGGCCGAGTTTTGGAACAGCATCTTCGGTTCTGGAACGAACAAACAACTGCATGTTAAAGAAAGAAAAAAAACCGTACTGCTTTCCCACAGCTAGTTAACTTCTTACAGCCTAAAACAACGTGGATTCAAACCGATGCAAGAACGTTGCGTAACGCATCGAGACAGCATCGGGGCGAGCATGCATAACCGGTCGGCCTGATTTGGATGCACACACGTATGTAGATGGTATAATGAGGACAAAATAGGGACAAAGTGGTGGATTTCATAATTCGGGGCGCAGATTTTGTGCAAAAATTAAAACACCGTGGCAGCTGGATCACCGATGGTCCATTGACGGCATATCATCTAAAACGGCCCATTCCCGCGGAATTGCTTACGCGGTTTTTAATTGCACGCTGCTTGTCGATGCAAAGGTGCAGCAGCAAACACACATTAGCAACCGATGCGTTTAACGACTACGAAGAACACGTGTTTTGAGGAATGTTACCACACGTTGCGAACATGTGTCGCGACGTGTTCGCGTTTGCTACAAGTGAGTAGGCTTTTCGCGTATTTTTCGATGAAAGTACATCATACTGTCAGATATTGAAGCATAATGTTAGTAACGTAAACAGTATGTATTTGTCGTTCAGCCTTACTTAATTAGTATTGGGTTTCATGAATCTTTTGTTGAGATTCATTTATATGAATCTTCAGCAAATGCGAATCTTCATGATGAGTGATCCGAAACTGGAATCAAATCTGTAAAGATTTATGAACCTCTAAAGATGTTTTGAATCTCTAAAGATTCTTGAATCATCAAGGATTCATGAATCTCTATCGAATAACCATTCTCCAAGGTTTCGCGAATCTCGAAAGATTCATGAATTTATAACATTCAATCCATTAAGATTCATACATCTCCATGAATCATGAATCTTTAGACATGTATGATTTTCAAAATATTGAATTTGAGCGATTCCATGGTACAGTGGTTAACACGCACGATATGACAACATGCCCGTCGTGGGTTCAAGCCTCGCATGGAGCGTCTCCCCGTAACAAAACAAACTATCCGATTGCGTCCTACTTGCCAGGGAGTCTTGAAAACGTATTTAGGCTATGGCATGATCGCGTAGCTTGTTACGGTAAGAAGAATATTAATATCAATCTTTGGAGATTTATAAAATCCCTTTAGATTCGTGAATCTTGCGAGGTTCGTGAATCTATCGAGGTTCATAAATCTTTTAAGATTCATGAATCTTTCAAAATTCGTGAATCTTTCCTACCGAGATTTAGATTCATTGAATAATTTCCAAGATTCGTTCAGATTCATGAACCCAACACTACACTTAACCCGTCGATCCAGAGCAATAATTATTAATTTCAGCCATTAGGCGCCGCATACGAGTTACCGACAGCGTGAAAGTAGAAAATGAGACAAAGATGCTTACTTTACTCTCTCTATCTCTCTCTCTCTCTCTCTCTCTCTCTCTCTCTCTCTCTCTCTCTTTCACCCTCTCTCTGTCCCCTTCCCTTTCTCTCACACACTATGTGTTTCTCTTTGATTACGGGTTCGTTTACAAAGCATATAACCAAAGCATTGATTATGACAATCTAGCGGCACAATCCTTATGAAATACGCCGTGCAACGCAAACAGAAACGATATCCTTTTACACCGAAAGAATGTTAGTATGGGGCAATTAGATTTTCTTGCATAATGATTAGGCAATTAGGCAATTGTCGAATCATCGACTATTACGTCTCAGGTGATTATGTTCATGAATCTACCGTAAAGAATGCTTGATGTTCCATTCAATTTTATCTGCGAAAAAGCTCAGATTTTCAAGCAGAAAGTTAATATAAAGGCTAGAGATGCCTAGTGGATGCTCTTAGTTCATGCAGTACAAAAAAACTCTCTCTAAAACTAAATAGACACTTGAAAGAGGTCAGAAACCACTCCAAAGAATCGAAGTGTGATGTAAGCTTAAGACCACTTAAAGTAAATTTTGAAGAGGCAAGCAAGTAGATAGTTGACAAAGAGTGTTTGTCATTGGCATGCTTGAGAAGAAGGAGAAAATGAAGAGTAAATAAGCTCGTCTTCTGCTCGGAGGGGCGAAGATAAAAAAAAAAGAAAAGAACAAAGCACTCTTACACTTCAACGTGTCTCGCTGAGTTATATCCTTGTTTTGGATAAACATTACCTTGGCGTTGAAAAAATGCAATGATTATCGGGCTGTAACTACTACTTTTTTCCATTTTCCATCAACAACACCATATGACGATATTTGTCGACAGGGAGAGATGAGGAGAAACACTCACACACTCACACACACCTATATACTACCGCTTAAATCCTTCTCGAAACGTTCGCAACACACATACACACAATGCTTCGGCTGACAAGAAGGTCACCGATAATTGCCAGACAACACCTTCACGCTTCATCCCTGCTCGACTCGCTCCGCTTCGAATAAGCTCTTCTTTCTGCCCTCGTTATTTATATCCCCTCCTTGCGCTTGCGGTCGGCATGAATATTGCGGCTCCCCGTTGATTACCCGCCGCGCGCGAATGTTTGCCAAATATGTGCAACGCATCGTTTCCCTCGGATCAATTTTTGACTGCGGGCATGGTTAGGGCAGCATGGGGAAAGCACTGGGGACCAGCCAAAGAACATCGTAAAACACTTTTTGTACTGTTTATGTAATATTGAGGCGAATAAATGTTTCGTTAAATACCGCAGACACTAATCTGTGCAGTTGGCGTTAACACCGAAAAGGTCAACCGTAAAAAAAACCAAACGCAGGTTTCCATTATACAACTGGGTTGACAAGATAATGGCATGACAAATTGGGTTCGACCACAGCGCTACCTTGGGGTAAATTCATTCGTTTAGTAACTTTCAAAGCGCAATTAAACGGTTGACTGTGCTTGACCCAAAACAGTCACATTCATGCCATTACTTCATTTAGGAATCATTAAAGCTGATAACAGTCAGGAGCTAATAACAATAAATTGTTTACATTACAGATGAAAAAAATCAAGCGACTAAATAAACTGTTTATCGTGCAATCTCTACTGGTCTCATCACCCCAGCTATTCGGCTACTACGTATGCATCACATACTCCGTTCTCTACTTCACCCGTTACCTGTTCAGGTTGGTAATGGCACAAGTGGTACACGATGAGCATGATCATCGGTACGTGACACTTTGGTCGATATTTATTGCCTCTTCACATGGCACTACGGCAAGAGCAAAAGCAAAATGCACCCAACCTGCACCAAACCCTACTCGTACCCCGCATTGTGCAATATGTTTTGTAGCGTACGTTGCCCCAATGGACCATTGTCCCCGACATACTAACACTGGCTGGCCAGTTCAACAGTTCGCAATCGATACGCTAATGCGTTCTTCAATTTCAATTCCATCGGAGTGGAGTGCACCACTCGACCATCTACCGTCATAGGCAAATACCGCACGGTCTCACTGACGATCGACCCTTTTTGGCAGTCGTGATCGCTCTGGTGCAAGCTTTGGCGAAGCAAAATGTGCGAAGCGTGCGTAATGAGGATTCCGAGTCGAAAAAAGAGGAATAATCTATTCCAAGCACATTTAAATGACCAACAGGCCCGAAGGGATGGGCATATTACTTTCCTACCACCCTCAGCATTGCGCAACCAAACATGGCTTGCGGAACGTGGCATATGAGATGTGGTCGCAGAAGAAAAACAAAAGGTTTCTGGAATTGATAAAAAGGGGGTTATCCATGCATTACGTAACGCAGCGAATGACATTCATCGATTACCACGCTCAAGGTATTGGTTCTTTATCGCTTCTCGGCCTAAAGGCTAAGATCAAAGTGTAGGTATTGGTTCTTTTCTGGCATCTGTTATAAGAAACTGTACAATCATTACGTACTTTATGGATATTCCCCGCAATAGAAAACCGTGGCCGGTAGTTAGAATAAGTTACCCGGCAACAAAAGGAAGAACGGACAGTCACACATGGTGGTAGTTGGAGGAGGGGTAATTATGATGAGAGCGGCGTGTGGTGGTCTTTAGCAACGATCAGAACAAAGCCTCCCTCCCCTCCCCCCACCACACTTGACACGATGGCTGCTCAAGGTAACACAGAGCGAGATTACGACACGAAACAATGGTCACCAAAACCAACCAATGATAGTTGGCGGGTAGGGTGGTGTATGACACACACTTTGACGAAAAGCTGCAGTGACAAGGTGGATTTTTTTGTTGTGTTGTGAGGGAGTGGCCTTTTTTGCAACATCTCAAGGAAAGGAAATGGGCACCCGCCGAAACGGGGACATGACCCCGAGAGAGAAAAGGAGCAATTTGTGGGGTGGTGGTCGTTCGCCGTGTTTCACGAATCAAAACCCGGGTGTTGAACTACGTCTCACCGTGTCGAGGGTGGGCAAGGTTATCGATTAGGTCATCCACATCTTCTTGCGCTCTATCCGTTGATAGGGGTATTTGTTGTGTGCCAAATATGCGTAGACAAACAGGATCAGGAACGAACATGAATCGAATCCCAGCCGAACTGTCCCTCGGTAGCATGGAGAAACAGGAATGGGTCAATACATCGTCACAATCGTAGCACTTTGGCATGAAAAGTTGTCTCGGTCGTGCGATCAAATCTCCATCGCATCGACCATCGTCTCGTGAGCGAATAATATCCAGCGTTGAGTAAATCCGTAAGATATCATCGTTTGGCGTCTGTAATGAGTAACGCCTATTGAGGTGCGCTATTATGGAGTCTGTAAGAAAAAAAAAACAAACCGCTTACCCTTCCTCTTCCAATGCGTTGTGTACATTATGTATTATGCAAACGTTGTCCGACTGAATACTCCGACAAAACTGCATCTCAGATGAGAATTAAGAGAGAGAGAGAGAGAGAGAGAGAGAGAGAGAGAGAGAGAGAGAGCAAAAACCACACACCTAGCGTGAAAGTTTTCCTCGCTTTGCCGTTAATGCTAAGCTTTCTGAGGCCTGACTGGTCTAAATGGTGTTTGTTTATGTGTGCGAATGAACTTTAGGTTTAATTTTTTCCTCTGTTTTTTTTGTGCGCATCCGGATTGTACTGCCGAGACACTTGAAACAATTTCTAGAGAAAAGCTGCCACCAACAGGATAGTAAAGGTTTAAGTGTATGTGTGTGTGTAAGTGTGGGTTTATGCGCGCAAATGGCTCAACGTGTTTATTTCTGCCCCTAATGTATTCCGTTTTCGCTACTCATTATCCTCCCGCCACTTCTCCGTTCCCTGCTGTACCTCCAACATCTCTCACGACTGGGCTTTCCAAGGATGGAAAATTTCCCCTTGCTCGTCTCGCTGCATTGACTCACCGCAGTGTACTAGCTCTGTCACGCACGTAAACAGGCACCGATCGATCGTATCATTATCCCGCAGTATGTTTTGCTGGAGTTGCATTTCACCCAGCAAAGCGATTGCCCCAGCACCGATCAACACATCAGTATTGAGTGGATAGCCCTTCCGGACGCTCGGATCGCTTCTACGGCACCGCTAAGCTCAACAACAAAAAATTTGAAGACATTTGCCATCCGGAAAGGAAACGGAACAAGAAAAAAAGGCAGGCAAATGCGCATAAGAAAGCGACACCGGTGGCACAGTTTCTCACCGACCGACACAAACCCGTTCGTGTCGATCTTGGGTGAAATGGAACTGCCACTACACCGCTATCGATGACTGAACGGTGAGAAAGTGAGGCATCCGATCCTAATAGTGCGCGAACGCAGCGACGAACTGGCAATGTTCATGCTGCCGCACACGTGCGCACAGCGTTCGAGGTCTAGCCTAGCCACCCACCGGCTACTATTATCGATCCCGGCGAGTAGTAACCACACGTTCTAAATGCCCTCTCACACCACACAAACACACATTCCTGCAGCACGTGTATAAATAATGAGGAGCCGGCTGTTATGTGATGCGAGGATGATGATTAGTGCCGCCCCTTTCGCCCTCTTAGACGGCCCTGTATACTTGCGCTAGGAATTCTGGCTCATAGTTTATTAAAGGCCTCAGACGCCCAAATTCTCACCGAACATGTTGCTGTTACAAACAAAATTGTTCTGCACCCCGGTATCGATGACACCGTCACGGTAACGTACCTTCGCTTTGGCAGTGGCAGTAGTTGGAGTTTCGAAATCAGCCAACGCGATGATGTGAGGTTGCTTGTTGAATTGCGCTGCACTGGAACGCGTTGCAATTGATTGAGGTGCGCTGGTCGAGCAGTTGCGTAAAATGCGGTTCGAGCTGCTCTTCAAAGCCGTATCATTCTCCGCTAGGTTTGCGCCGACACCGAACGGGCGATGTTTGCAGGCGAAGAAACGGCACCACACTACCAGAAAGCTACCAGAAAGTGCGTAAATTTGACACCTTTCACCCTGCTTACACTAGAAATCGGGGTATGGCTTAAGGCGGGAACAGCGGGAAACACTTTGTACCTTTGGTGGTTTACCCAAGGCGCTTTGAAAGATGTAGCACCGAAATGCACTTTAAATGATTTATTTTTGGTCTTTTGCTTATTTTTTGCAATTTTGCTTTTATTCACTTTGCCCAGCAAGCAGATGAGCTTGCTTTGTATGTGTGAAAAGTTTGTTTCGTTGTCTTTGTCTGCTGTGTACTAAAATTAAGCGATGCAATATTTTTAATCCGCGCACAAAACACCACCTAACGGATTCAGATCGCACACTGACGACGAACCCGTTCGACAATCACGTGCGGTTCGATCACTCGACGCGGTGCAGACAAAAGCTCCGGCACGACTGAGAGCGCTCGCATGATTGCCGGGCCGCAGGTCTCGGGCTTTACGGTAGACAACGTGACTCGTACCTCCTCTGCCTTTCCTCGGCGGACCGGTGGGGCTCACCTAGTGGAGACTTTGGCGGAGCAAAGTGAGTAAAATGAGACGTTACGCAGCGGAGTCGCGAGCGGGGGCTTAGTGTGTGTGTGTCTTATTTTGTTTGCAGTTCGCTTTGGGTGAAAGGAACCAACGGATGGCAAGCTTTCGGTGCAGCATGGCAGCAAAACTTTCGATAGGGTTGTTAGAAAAAACAGGCTTGTTGTTGTTTGCTCCGGAGGTCTCCGGACTGATCGATAAAACGAACTAACGTCTTCTGAATTTATTGATTATGTTGATAGTGTATTTTCTTTGGCAAACATAATTTATGCACATGAGCAACCAGCAGGATAAATCAATTCAACCAAATTGAGCTTTCTGGCGATTTCTTTGCTGCTCAGTCCGAGTAAACAGTTGTTCATCCCTGTATAAAATTCTCTCCATCTTGAACATGCACCACGTGCGATGTACTTTCACCGTTGATCGTGACACGGCTCTCATGCCGACGACGACTGTCTCTATTTCGAAACGAAGCTTCATGAAAGCTTTTAGCAACAGCAGCAGCTAGCTGAACAATATACTGAGTGTGAAAAATATGTGCCCACTAGCTATATCGATCTTCTGATCATTACTTCACAGTAATACTGCAGCTAATGAAGTGCAGCCATTTCAAATTGCAAAACGAACCGTTGATGATGACTTGCGAGTGCTAAATTATTCTTTCAAGTGAACGTAACGTCGTTCCCTTCTAATGTCTTTTTTGTGTGTAAACCTCCAAAGATTCGATTCCTATGAAACTCAACCCAATGAACAACTGAGCGTAACTAAACGAAGGACATAAATAAACATTGATCGACCTTAGAAAATTATAAAACCGGTTAATGTACAAAAGTATCTCCATCTTGGTTGATGAACTCAAAAATCGGTGTGTCATGATTGATTTTTAACGTCCTTAGCTTCGAACAAATCCGATCACTATTTTGCTTTTCGTGTTGTTCATGCATCCAGTGTCAATTAAGTTATTTTTTTTTTGCAATGATGTTAGCAAAAGTTAACACGAACCAGTTATTTTTTAAATGCATAGCGAAGAGAATAGAGCACCATAGGACAAGTCCAAATCGATGAAGCTAGCTCACGGCGTAAATTTGGAGTCCTTGCTTTTAAGAAGAGGTGCCTTCCTGTGGTAAATAAAAAAAAACTGTTGCCATGATGATTTCATCGAAAACAATGAAGTCACATTATTTTCTATTCTAAGTCTATTTTTTAACTTGATTTGACTTAAGTCCAGGCATTTCGATCAATCACTTTTTTTAAATTGCTTTTATGCTTGTTGTTTTTTTTAGAACTGGTGAGGAAACCAATCAAGGCGGACAGTTGACATGGTAGTAGTCAAAACGCCTGGCCAACTTTCAGAGATGACTTTGGAATACGCTCAGAAAACACAAACATAAGCCAAAAGATATGGAGTATCCGAATAATTAATAAAGCAAAACTAATAAACTTTAATTTAATTAGAAAATGTTTGTTCGCTTGATAGTCTCTATAACTGTGATTTAAAATCGTTTTAATAATACTATTTTATTAAATTTAAACAAATCCGTACTTTCGGCCAGCCCCAACATTCAGTCAGGCCCGCGAAAGGATTTGAATGATGTGAAGAAACTATTCGTATTGAATTTACTGAAGATCTTATAGTATAACATTTTACACCATACTCTTTTAACTTTTTTTATTATTCAGGAGGGACGGCTTTGCCGTATAGCTTAATACTCTTTCAACTTTAATTATAGTAATATGGAATTACGGACCAATCAATATGTTCAAACTCGAAGGCAATACCCCCGTTAGTAAAATTAACATTGTTTCAACACGACAATAAGACTTTCGGAATGGAGGAATTCGAATGCGATTTTTTTTTATAGGTACACCAGAGATGTCAAACATACGGCCCACGGGCCACATGCGGTCTGCGAAGCCATTCAATCCGGCCCGCGCAGAAGTTTGGCAGTTATTTGAATGAAACTGGAGTAGATTGTTGATTACGAGACAGAAATAATGGGTTACTAATTTTTATTCACTGAGGAACAAGATTTCAACATTCAGTCTCTATAGTTGGATTAACGGAGTGTGAAGTAAGTTACTCATAGTTGCTGTTTTTGGGAAGGCATCCGCGAAGATGGCATGTAGCATGTGAGGCTTCACATGCAAAAATCAGGCCGATATCTTTAAAGATCACGAAAAACCAAGCACTTCCAAAAAGCATGAATTGTATGAGGCCTATTAGAAGTTTATCATCTTTTTCCTTTAAACATGCTGTCCTTATTTTAATTATATTTCCATATTTCTTATTCATACTCAATTAAAGATGGTGGAGTATTTGTCATGAAAAGTTGTATAGTAGGCTAGGAAAAAAATGCAGATACGATTCTAGGTCAAAGAATAAGTCCTTAATAAGTTTCGCC